>JAVLUX010000125.1:6705000-6977500 GCA_032164185.1 Moxostoma hubbsi
ATGAGAAATTGAACAGGTGTTCCTAATAATCCTTTAGGTGAGTGTATATTCAGATAATTAAAATGCATTACATTCCTGTTGCAGAAGAGTTAATCATTACATAAGACAATACAAAAAGCAGCTTTAGAATACAATGAATTGTTTACTACTATGTATTGTCCGGGGGCATTGCAATTAATTGCGTAATTTTTTTTAATGCGTTATTTTTAATAAAATTAATCGCACTGAATTAATTTGTTAAATCGACAGTCCTAATATATATATATATATATATATATATATATATATATATATATATATATAAATATATAAATTAAAAAAAAATTTGTCAAGTAAGTTTTATTGGAAGATAATTTAAAAAAAAAAAAAAAAAAATGGATTTGCAATGTTAAAGATGTCTCTTTACCAATAATAATAATAATAATAATAATATAATTATTAAAAATAAAAAATATAAACAAACCATCCCATTCCCGACCTGCTTACATTGACCTGAAAAGGTATGATGAAGGAATGTTAAAACGTTATATTAACAAAATGATGCATTAATCCACATGGTTTCCATCAAGATAACAGCTGAAAAGGTGCCAGATTTTGTCAAACTGCTCAAATTTTCCCTTCAAACAGTATATAATTTGTTCCAAATGTAAAGTAGAAGACATCTCTCCAAGCCATAACTTGACGTTAGGAGCCTCCTTTTTCTTCCAGAACAACAGGAGTAACTTCTTGGCCGTAATTAAACTAGATGCGAGCAATTTGTGCTGTGCTCCTGACAATGGATGCATATGTTCATAAAGTCCCAGAATGATAAGTGCCGGGTCCGGCAGCATTTGCACCCTAAACATTTCTGAAAGCACATCAACTCCATTCCAATAACTCTGTATCTTGGAGCAAAAATGAAAACTATGGGATAAATCAGCATCTGCTGAACTACATTTGTCACAAAGAGGCGAAACACTTTGGGAAATTCTATGCAGTTTCTTTTTTGAATAATGCAGTCTGTGAATGACCTCAAACTGAATAAGACAGTGTCTGGAGTTGATGTTCATTAATATCTTTTAAACTCTTCTGCCAAATTTCCTCAGAAATTTCCACTCCTAGTTCTTTCTCCCAGTCCTCCTTAAGAAATCTTGTAGACGGAGAGTTAAAGGATTGCAGCAAGTTATATATAATCGATAATGCCTTTTGTCTTCCTTTACACTGATGAAGACATTTATCAATAATTAAGGGTGATGTAGTATCCAATCCAAGACGTATGAGCACGTATATAATTCCTAATCTCCAGAAATAAAAACAAAATGACTCTGTGGAAGTTTACATTTCTGTTGCAGTTGACTAAAGGATGCCAGAACCCCATCAAAGTAAAGATATCCTATAGCATGTATACCCAATTCTTCCCATTGCGTAAAGGTCCCATCTAATCTTGATGGCGTAAATGATGGATTCCTAGTAATAAGAGTTAGAAATGAAAGGGACTTTATCTTGAAATGTTCTTTTATCTGTGTCCAGATCCGACATATATTCCCAATTATGATAATACTATTATAGATAGAATGATTCAGCGTTACAGGAGAGAGAATCACCGCTCCCGGATTATAGGGATAACACTGATCACAAATTATTTGGAGCCAATCTGGAGGAACACTATGAATATATTAACAATTTAAATTAAAACATTGAGACCTTCAGTGTCTCTTGCAAAAAGAAGCTTGCTTCAAGCTTTTAAAGCAGTTATTCTAGGGCCAGAAATTAAATAAAATAATTACATAGATAAATAGATAATTTATAAAACTATAAATTAGAATTATAAATTAGAATTATAAAAACATTAAAAAAGTAATTTAATGCTAAATGTAACTACTTAAATATTTGACACTCTTTACTGTGTCATTATTAGATATACATTAATACTGATGAAGAATGAATACCTATAACAGACAGCATGCAGCTTATATGCATTTAGACATCACACTGATCTATCATTTGGAAGAATTTCAAATTTCACTTTAGTGCAAATAGTGGCAGATACAATTACACCCCTGTTTAAATACTAACATACAGTATAGTGGCATCACTGAAGCATTTTTATTGTTTATTTGGAGTCCCTCAGACACCCTACATCAACCCTTACCCCTAACCCTACCTTACTAACATTAACCATGTAGTTTTACTAAAGGAAACATAGTATCACCATTGTATTTTTCTAGTAAATTCATAGTAACCACAAAATTAAACATGGTTACTATTAACTAATATTAACAACATGTTTCTGTAGTAACACCATGGTTACATCAGAACTATATAGTTTCCACCAAAACACATGTTACTACAATATTACTACAGTAAAACCATGGTTAATCTGATCCAGTTCAAATCCTTCTCTCAACTTCTAAACCGTCACTGTTGGGAATGCATAAGTGGGCGCAGTTTGTTGTAAAATTCTGTGTTTCCACCAGACCAGTGTTTCCCAACCTTTTTTCCACGGCACACCTGACAATCTTTCACTGCACACTAGTGGGGAAACACTGCACCAGACTGTTGGAGTGCAAATAGTCACGTAGTTATCCAATCTCTTAATTCACTAAATGTCTAACCAGTTTAATGTCTCCGCCCCATCTTGAAAAATTCAAATATGCATTTGAAGCTGCAGTTGACCCCCCCCCCCCCCCAAAAAAAAATCTGTTTTGGCTGTCTTGAGTTTGGTCTGAGCATTGGTGGATGGAGTTAGTGTAAATGGCCTCTGCCAACAAGTTGGGCTATTTGCACTTAGTGTAAATAGACACTCCGTTTAGTTTATTCAGCATCTCATGCAGGAGTGCTGTGTTTTGTAGATGCCATATAAAGTTTAAAAGATCAACATATAAAAACACTATTAAAATATTTTCCTTGCTCTTTGAAATCACATCTTAATGACTGTACACTTGTCCAATGACTATACAATAAAATCATTAATTTCCAAGAAAGATTTCAAACATATTATTCAAGATTTGGTTCATTAAATGAAGCTTAACATTCTCTTTGTGTTTGATTTTGAGTTGCCACAGTATGCAATAGACTGGCATATCTTCAGGTCAATATTAGGTAAAAAATGGCAAAAAAGAAACAGCTTTCTCTAGAAACTCGTCAGTCAATCATTGTTTTGAGGGATGAAGGCTATTCTTTTGTGGGTTCTGCTAGACTGTAAGGTGTGTGAGAAGTGCCCAACAAGACAGCCACATCTAATTGCTACAGGAAGTATGGGGTGGAATGTCACCTGAGTATATGGACAAATTGACGGCTAGAATGGGTAGGATCTGCAAAGCTGTCATTGCTGCACGTGGAGGATTTTGGATGAGAACTCTTTGAAGTAGTTTAAGAAGTTCTGAGCATTGGTGCCTGGGTAGCTCAGCGAGTATTGACACTGACTACCACCCCTGGAGTCGTGAGTTCAAATCCAGGGTGTGCTGAGTGACTCCACCCAGGTCTTATAAGCAACCAAATGGGCCCGGTGCTAGGGAGGGTAGAGTTACATGGGGTGACGTACTTGTGGTCGTGATTAGTGGTTCTCGCTCTCAATTGGGTGTGTGGTAAGTTGTGCATGGATTGCGGAGAATAGCATGAGCCTCCACATGCTGTGAGTCTCCGCAGTGTCATGCACAACGAGCCACATGATAAAATGCGCAGATTGACTCAGAAGCGGAGGCAACTGAGACTTGTCCTCCACCACCCGGATTGAGGCAAGTAACCCGCCACCACAAGGGCCTAGTAAGCAGTGGGAATGGGGCATTCCAAATTGGGGAGAAAAGGGGATACAATTTTTTTTTCAAATTGTAATAGTACTTTTTTGTAGTACGTTATTAATGTCTTGACTATACATTGTGATCAGTTGAATGCCACTTTAGTGAATAAAAGTACCAATTTATTACCATAGTGTGTGTGTGTGTGTGTGTATATGTATATATGTATGTGTGTATATATATATATATATATATATATATATATATATATATATATATATATATATATATATATATATATATATATATAATTTAATTTTAAGGGTTATACAATATGACCTGAACATAATGTGCCTTTAAAAAAAAAACATTCAAATGATCTGATATTGTTTTAATTCTTCACACACATTCTTGAGGGTCTAAAGGGTTACACCACATTACATTTTTTAATTGTATTTTTACTTTTAAGCCCTAGAACAAAATATTGTAAAAATATTTACTTATAGGTCAGTAATTGAAAACATGTTCTTCATTGAAGAGATGTATTCAAGTAATTGTTGTATGTAAATCAATGCATTTTTGAATAACTTATTAGATGTGGACAAAAAGAGTGGTGGTGGCGTAGTGACTAGAGCACAGGGCTGCTAATCAGAAGGTCGCTGGTTCGAACCTCACAGCCACCACCATTGTGTCCTTGAGCAAGGCACTTAACTCCAGGTTGCTCTGGGGGGGATTGTCCCTGTAATAAGGGCTCTGTAAGTCGCTTTGGATAAAAGCGTCTGCCAAATGCATAAATGTAAATGTAAAATGTAAAAACAAAAAAAAGCATTACTACTTTGACCCTCTAATTTTTCTTTTTATAAGAATATAAATAGGACCTGAACACAAATTGACCAATACAGCCAGAGGTGCAGGTCACAATGTGAGGTCCAGCTGTGTCCACTAGATGACAGTAAAGACCAGAAGAGATTATAATATACACTCAGAGGTTTTGAGTTTAGTGCCAGGCGGAGCTTTCCTTGAGACTGCTGAAAGAAACAGCCCAGACTCCAGACCAAAAAACAAAACTTCCTCAGCCTCTAAAGCATGTTGCCTAGTCAGCTGGCAGACTGCCCTTTCTTGGGCTGCTGTTCCCACAGGGAGGGAGACTGTGTGTGTGTGTGTGTGTGTGTGTGTGTGTGTGTGTGTGTGTGTGTGTGTGTGTGTGTGTGTGTGTGTGTGTGTGTGTGTGTGTGTGTGAGACTGAAATGTGTACATGTGGGTACTGGATTGTGATTATTGAGTCTTGACACCTGAGGCACTTGTTCACATGTTGCTCAACAGGAGTCGATTTTACTGTTAAGTTAAAAAACACATTGTCCTACAGTATATTTACTCTTTTAATCTAAGTGTAAATCTTAATTTCTTGGAAGGTTACACTGGCCTGAAACATTGCTGATGCTAAGAGGAACAACATATAACGCTTTTTTTCAGTCAGTAAAAATCTTGTCGACTTGACAAAAACTGCATGAGAATTTGTGAGAACTCAAATGACTCAAATCTCCTACATGCATAGCACAAACAATATTGAGACCAGCTGCCAAAGCTGCATTTTTGGGAATTGCTACATGGAGGAAAAAAAAAATTAAATACTTTCAGTTGTTCAGGTCATCTTGCAAATCCTGCAATAACTTCCCATCCTGACAGTCAGAACTTCTGAATATCTTTTTTTTCCTTCTTGTTTCTTGGTTGAGAGTTAGAAGTAAAATCAGCACCAAAACTCTCCCGATCAGTTATCAACTGGTTATGAATGTTAATATGAATGCATAGTAGTCATGTTTAGACTATGTTTGCCATGTTCTAACCTGTTAACCAAATCTGCAATGGGAATCTGTTTGTTCATGCATTTTACAATCAATACAATGAACTTATTTTTTTGTTAAGGGTGTGGAAGCATTGACCAGAGACAGCGCCACCAGGTGTGCAAGAATGAGCCTGGCAGGACACTCAAAAGGTGAGTTTTAAACCGAATTCTGCCATTAAACACTTTGGGCTCTATTTTTGTAAGAGCACAAAGCGCAGCACTATGTGCTACAACCGTGCACTACATATTATCCCATTTTGGTGAGAGCACTAATTCGAAGTGCATGTTCATATGTCTGTTATTCTAATTCAGTGCATACAGTCCATTAACACAACAAACTTCTTGTGAATGTGCTGTCTTTGTTAATATCGCTGGTGCTTGAGGGAATGGACTATATAATAGGACGCACACAGTGCAATAACCGGAGAAGGAACTCAGAATTAAATTGCGCTTTACCCAATCCATCAGCACATTGCTCGAGCGACTTGGCAATCCCACTTGCACCTAAAGTTAGAGCATGCTTTCTCGAAAATGCCAAAACTTTATGGCCATGCCCATTGACTTTGCGCTTATGACTTAAGGCATAGTTCTATACTTGATGCTAGTGCGCTTAAAATGGAGCCATTTATTTAGATTTTTTTAATTAGTGGTGTTTGCTAAGGCGAGCAACATCATATCTATTGCTCATTCGAAGGATTAGGGATTTGAACAAACCTCGAAACCTAAATATGTGTACAGTATGTCAACATGAATCGAAATTGACCCTATATATTAGTACATGTTGCTAAAGAGCGTTTTCTAAATGCTTCGTTTCCGCTTGATGAAAACACTGTTCTAGTGTGGATAAGAGGTGTGAATGTAGCAAAAGTTATGTGTTTTCAAATAAAAACTTCATCCATCCATCCATCCATCGTCAACCGCTTATCCTGTGTACAGGGTCGCGGGGGGCTGGTGCCTATCCCAGCTAACATTGGGCGAAAGGCAGGGTACACCCTGGACAGGTCGCCAGTCCATTGCAGGGAAATAAAAACTTATTTAAAAAAAAAAAAAAAAAGCTCTCCATTTTGCAAATTCATCACTTTCCAAAGTATGCAGGTAATGAATTGTCCACACTAACACGATTTCTTATGAAAGCACATTAATTTAGTTAAGTTTACGCCTTTTATCCACACAAAAACGCCATTTTTTCCCCCAATGAAAACTGAACATATTGAAAATGGTCTCCTATATAAACCTGTATTTTGGAAAACAATGGCATAAGGAAATTGAAAATCTATTCAATCCAAAAACAAAATGGCATTCTAGTGTGGATGAGAGGCTTAAAACTAGCGAAATAAATGTGTTTTCAAATGAAAGTGTACTAGTGTGGACCACTGAAAACCGAGCTTTCAAACAAAAGTGGACTAGTGTGGATGTGGCCTAAGAAACCACCTAGCAACCTTCTTGTACACCTTCTCAATGTCCTAAATACTAATTGGCGAGCTTCTTTAATGGGTCGTTCCCTCCATGAGTGGAAGTATTGGATGTTATAGACTTCTGTAAGTACATACCTATCTCCTTCATTAACTCGCTCACTTTCTCCCTTCCCATTGACTAGTTGCAAAGTCCACATTCCTGAATATCCTTCCGCCCCAAGCGTGCATGTGTGTATGTTAATGCCTGTTAAAGAATGGGGTTAGGGTGGGGTGGAGAGAAAGACGAGGGAATATGTGTCATTGCACTAGCATGTGTACACGCTGCTGTCACGCTAATCACGGAAAGTTACCTAATGGGAAAAGACTAGCCTAAACAATGTTTAAAAGAGCCTGTTAAAGGGAGTTCACATACCAAATCTGAAAAATCCTATCATAAATTACTTGCTCTAATGCTGTTCGTTTTTGGGTTAACTACTCATTTAAGCATGTGTAGGGTGTATTGTGGGCAAATGCGTTAAGCTCCGTGCAAGAATATGCAGCCTGACGGGGCGAGGTGGGGGGGATTTTGCACCTAGAGTGGACTGAGTAAAGCCCTTTGCACCACTTTCCCAGGCTGTCGGTTAGGAAGGCTGGATTTTTTTTTTACACCGTGACCACCGTGTTGCCCTTTCCGGGGGAAATCCGAGACAAACACGAGGGGAGGGGGGCAGGAAAACCGGCCCTGGGAAGAAGAGGGAGAGAGAAGAAAGGTGTTGGCCACACAGCATGAGTGAGGCAGTTGCTTTCATGGCTACTCAAAGGACCATATACCTCCCCTCCGTTTTCCTATTGTCATGGGCCTGTCCTGTCTCACCCCCGCCTTCCTCCTGAAAAATGGCTCATCTTCTCACAGTTTTGTGGCCTGAAATCCCTCCCCAAAACACAAAGCCCCAACACCTCTTAACCAACAATAGGCCCCTGCTTTTACTCCCTGTTATGCGTATTAAATGTTAATTTTCCAACCCTTTTTGCCCAATTCAAATGTAGTATCCACATGTAACAATAGCTGACTAGGACAGAAAGAGTCAAGGAGTGCATTGCAAATTATGTAAAATAGTTAAAACTGTATTCTGGATTTGAAAGGGAAAAGTTTCTCTTAAAATCTTATTGTGGCGGGCAAAGTTAGAAAAGTTTAAAAGCAAAGTTTAAATTCAACATATAATCAAAATTCAATACACCTTCTTGGTCCTCCTTGTGCAATTACGGTGCACGTCATTCCTTAAAAAAAAGCATTCATAATCTGTCAGCAAAGTGTAATAACTTCTGTAGCGACACAACCCCATCCTCCAACCACCTGTCTCATAGAAACCATTGGTCATTGTCCAATTAATTCCCAATTGATTCTCATTAAAGGGTTAGTTGAAAATGAAAATTATCTCATCATTTACTCACACTCATGCCATACCAGATGTGTATGACTTTCTTTCAACTGCTCAAATGAAGATCAGCTCTTTGGTCCATTCAATGCAAGTGGATGGGTGCCAATTTTCAAGGTCCAAAAAGCAAATAAAGGCAGCATAAAAGTAATCCATAAGCCTCTAGTGGTTTAATCAATATCTTCAGAAGAGATGTGATAGGTGTGTGTGAGAAACAGATCAATATTTAAGTCCTTTTTACTATATATTCTCCTCCCTGCTCTGTCAATCTCCACTTTAACTTTCACTTTCACATTCTTCTTATGTTTTTGTTGATTCACATTCTTCATGCATATCGCCTCCTACTGGACAGGGAGAAGAATTTCTTGCAAAAAGGACTTTAATATTGTTTATTATCTGTTTCTCACCCACACCTATAATATCACTTCTGAAAACATTGATTAAACAACTGGAGTCGTATGGATTACTTTTTGCAGCCTTTTTGTGCTTTTTGGAGTTTCAAAGTTCTGGTCACTATTCATTTGCATTGAATGGACCTACAGAGCTGAAATATTCTTATAAAAATCTTCATTTGTGTTCAGCAGAAGAAAGTCATTCACGTCTGGGATGGCATGAGGGTGAGTAAATGAAGAAAGAATTTTAATTTTTGGGTCAACTATCCCTTTAAGACTAGGGTATACTCAACCTGGTCTCATGACATTTCGTAATAATTGCACAAGATGCCATAATCATACACGTTACATGTACAAAAACGTACAATATTTTCTCCCATAGGAAAAAATAAAGTACCAAGTAACCTAAATCATGATCTGACCATCTGTGTTGGCGAAGCTACTTTGAAAACCGTAGCTTCCCAAGCAACAAGCGACTCATAGCTGAAAATAGTTAAACTAGTCAAGCTACTCTTTTAAAAAAGTCGTTTGCTACACTTCAGACCGCTAAAAAAAAGTAGGTAACTACGTTAAAGCTATTTAAAGAAGATAGTATTTTAAAATATGTAACAATCATATTGTATTATTTGATTTCAATCAGTTTTCAGTGCACAGTTTTGATATTATTCATTTGTAAGATTGTCGAGCTGTGGAGCAGCAGTTAATGCACTTGCCTCTGTCGCTGTGAGTCGTGGTGCTCATGCGGCCATCACAACTTTAAGCCTGGCCAGCGATGTTTCCTGACAGTCTTTAACTATTCAATAAATAGTTAAAAAAAAATTGTACATAGTCAACCATTATAATGCATAACAAAGATGTATAACATTTAGAACAAATGTGTTTATGCCCCAGGTGTTGACCTGCCTGCCCTGCTGGAGCACCTCCATGGCCTGTGGAACAGGAAAGAGCTGCAGGAAGTAAGAAACTCATACCGTTATACTCTCCTTAAGAGCAGAGCATGAGATGGTCCCGTGAGAGTTCAGATGGAAAAAAGATGGAAGATATGTGTTGCATACCCACCATGAGAGAAAGGACGTGCATCAGGGACGTAGCAAACGACTTTATAGGAATAGTGAATAAAAATAATGAAAATTCTCTCTTCGTTTACTCACCCTCGTGCCATCCCATATGTCCATAACTTTCTTTCTTCTGCTTAACACAAACAAAGATATTTAGAAGAATATTTCAGCTCTGTAGGTCCATACAATGTATACATATATAGGGTGGCCCAAAAAAACATGGCCACTATGTTTGATTACTCATATCTTAAAAATGCATAAAGGTGTTTGCACGATTTTTGCCATACTTCAAGGACTTTTGTAAACAACAAAATTAAGTGTCTGTGACATCATTGTGAGCAACAACTTGCTACGAATTAACAAATCATTTTGCCCCCCAAAAAACTGGACCACATGGTGAAAGAGAAGCACCTATTTTTGCTGCCATTGAAAACTTAGCTAAAGGATTTACTTGTATATTTATTTGTAAAATACAATTTTAACAATTTTATATGTTTAAAGAAATGGGTGCAATTAACCTTTGATTTATTTATTTTATTGATTCATTTTTGTACCAGTACATTGTCCATACAGTTTTGATTGCACAATATATTTATGGTATGAGACATTCATCAGACTAATCAGCAATGTTGCCACCAAATAGACTTGATTTATAACTAAACTTCTATTAGCCACATCCATCTTACTATGTTTATTCCCATGGATTGTACTTTTTTATTTTTTATTTTATTATAAGACACTTATAACATCCTTAGTTTATGGCTAGGAATAATGATGTATTTACTTATTGTTGTGACAACATTTACTAGTCTTTAGTCAGTGTAATGCATAAAATCTATAATTTGGTCTGGATTCAGTTTGATTCAATTTTAACATTTTTATACCATTTATTTTTCATAAACATGCAGAAGTCACAAATGGGACTGCAGGGACAATTTACACTGCTGTTGAGTTTTGAGAAAAACAAAGCATTATGTTTTACATAATTTTGCAGAATGTTAATTGTTAGATTGATTGCAAACTGTATAATTCAAGATTGACAACTTTTGGCATTTTATTTTCCTGAAAATTTCCCCTCTTCCTCTTTCAGTTGCGTCAGTTTTTAGGAGCCAGTTTCTCACACATGCAGGAGCCCTTAACAAGACTCCTGGACTTGTTGGAGGACTGTGTTACCATCCAAAAAGTCAAATCTTCCAGCCTGAGCCAATTCATCCTCACTGAGTTCATGCGCTGGAAGACCAATAATCCCAAAGCCTGTCTGAAGGGTCTGAGTGAAGAAGAGAGGCTGCGCTTACAGCAGCGAGCTCTGGAGCTCCTCACAGACTCTCAGCCCGGGTACATGGACCCACTGCTTGAGGTCTATCAGCTGAGGTCACTGGAAAGACCTCTGCTGCTGGAACACGTGACCTTCCTGCAGGACTGCTGCTGCTACAAAGAGGTGAGGGGAAGTCATCAGCAGTCATCACAAGCTCATTGGCACCTTTTCTGTGAAATCAGGCACCAACATTAGCTTTGGAAAATATTTGATTTGTCGAGTTTAATCAAATTAAGTTTAATCAGACAATATTTGTCATTTTGAGATTATTGGTAATGTCAGATAAACATGCCCCCTTGACCAATTAGCAGAAGTCTAATCCTGATTGCACATTATATCATTCCAGAAAAAGATTCCTAGTGGTAGACTGGCCGATATTTGGCATTTCAAGTTTATCGGCATTTGCTGATAACCATACATACTGGACCGACTAAAAATAGTAAAATCTTCGGAGTGCACATTGTCTGATTTGAAATATTTTTAAGTGAATTTTGAGTCATTATTTTTGTGTCAGACAAATGTTCATTTAATTTGATAATTTTTTTGTATTTCACATTTTGTCTAAATTAGGAAAAACATGTCAGTTTAATAATAAAATAATAAATGAATAATAATAAAAAAAAGAAAATTAAGTGTAATGTTGTAAATGTTTTAAAACGAAACTTTAATAAAATTACAACAACAATAAAATGTATGTGTGTGTGTGTGTGTGTGTGTGTGTGTATATATATATATATATATATATATATATATATATATATAATTTATTGATTTTGGATAGACAAGATTGACAAATGCTTGTCAATAATACTCTTATGGCTAAAATGTTTACAGTTTTCAGTGACTAAAATGTCAATATGACTAAATGTTACTGAAATGTCAGCAGTTTTCATTGACTAAAATTAAATTAAAAAGCCCAAAAGTTTATGTGTTTTTAACGTCACTTTTTTGATCTGTATGGTATCACCATTTTGAGCCTGGAAAAGCCCTGAATGCTTTTATTAAAAATGTAGACAAAGCAAAACGCACACTGCAAAAAGTATTATTTAAAAAATAAATAAATTGCTGATATGTAAAGTACTGATATGGTTACTAATATTGTTCATCTAGCTGTAATGTAGTGACATGAAATATCACCATTTATGACAGGCGTTGGTGTTCAGTGTGAAGGTTGAACTTCAGAAAGATCTGGACATGGAAAAGGTCAGTTCACCCAGCTCATCATGATCTTTGCCCTTTAAAGCTGTACCGTCCATCTAATTTCCACTGTCATCTGTTTGTGCTGGTAGATGTGTGTGCCTCTCATTCTTCTGGACAAGCTTCCGCTAGTGGAGGTGTATGTGCGTGGACACCCTGACCTGCAGCAGAGGCTGGTCTCACTGCTGGACTCGTGGTGTGATCCAGACTTCAACATCCAGCAGCTGCTCAGGTGAACAGAGGCATGCATTGTGTGCACTAGCACTGGCTGTTATTTTTTTTGTGCTATTTGTTTATATGTGAATGGAAATGGAAATCAGAGCACATAAATTAAAAGTAGATATCATCTTATTTGGGTTTTTCAACAATTGATACTGATGCCAATACTGTACGATAGTGATACAAATGCTGATAATCTTAAAATGTATAGTATTTCAGGTGGGGAATGCTGTTGTTTAAGATGGGATTAGGTGAAATGTGGCAAAATATAGTCAAGTCATTTTTATTTGTATAACGATTTTAATGATATACATTGTTTCAAAGCAGCTTTACAGAAAATTATGCTGTGATGTCTTAAAGTCCTCATTGTGTGGTTTTATGAATGACACTTATATTGCTATATCAGTGACCATTGGGCAGCAGTCTTGAGGCTTATAACATATTGTAGTCACGAAAGAGTTTTGCAGGGAGTCCAAATAGGAGTGAGTTGCAGTAATCTAAACGTAAAGTAGCAAATGCATGAGTTACAATTTCAGCATCCCTCTGACTGAGAAAGGAATGAATACAGGAGATGTTGCAGAGGTGAAGGAAAGCTGTTTTAACAATGTTATTGACATTAACCACAAATGATAAATAAGAATCAAATACTGTATAACACAGAGATTATGTATGTTCAGGGAGGGTTGGATCCATATCACCATCCATATAAATTTTGTGCTCCAATTCTTTTGAGACTATGGATTTTGGACCAATCAATATTATGTCAGTTTTATTGGAGTTAAATTTGAGACATTTTGATGAAAACCATAGCTTTAGCTCACGGATACAAGCAGAAGCGCAGGAGCTAATGTAAATGTGGGTGTCATCGGCATAGCAGTGAAAGCTAAGACCAAAGCATCAGATAATTGGTCCCAGAGGTAACATGTATGTTATGAAGTGGAGTGGACCAAGGACAGAGCCCTGAGGAACACCACTTTTAACTGGAGCCTTAGAAGATTTGTGATTTTGAATGGTGGCAAATTGCTGCTGCTCACTAAGGTAAGAAGTGAACCAGTGCAGAGCTGTGCCCGTTATATCAATAACGGATTGGTAATATTAAACAATATACAGGTGCTCCCTTTCTATACAATGTTTCAAAAGGACAGTACTGATATCCATTTTTTCCATTATATATTATAATATTTTTTTGCCTGATTTTCAACTGAAACAAGTTCAATTCTAGATTACATTAAAGCTTTAGTATGAACTGCTAAATGTCACTGAATGATGATGACCAACATAAGCTGGTTCCCGCCAGAATTCACTTCAGTCTACTAAGACAGACTTCACAGAGGGTGAATTGTTGCAAACTCAAAGACATTGGATTCTTCATGAGAAACCGTCTGAAACATGGGATCAGGATGGAGTTCACCAAAATGAATTGCCATAAGCTTCCATCTGGACTGCGATGCTCCTCGTTGAATGATACCTGTATCATCTTGGTCAAAGTAGGCACAACACTCTGAACTACATAGAAAATGAATTAAACACCAGCAAAAGCCTTCATCGGCCAAAATCAAAGGGCAGTGCATATGCATGTATTTCCACAGTTAATTCAGAATAACTTCAAGGATGACTTTAACACTAACAATTCTAGTTCATGCAAAACCATTTTGTTTAACCATTGACCCACAACACTTTGTTTTCTAATATAAACCACTAATATTTGTAAACCTAACTAATATTGGGATTATATTCATTAATTTTTTTTTAACTTAATTTCTTATACAGATGCTTTGAAACGATGTCTGGTGAGAAAAGCGCTATACATAAACATAAATTTGACTTGACTTGAACAGTCTTCTTTTTTTTTTTCCTGATTTGTTGTTTGTTTTGTTTTCTGATGTGTTCTATTGTAGTTTGGTATTGCATTGCTTTGTGTTCTTCTGTGGTTTTGTGTGTGTATTAGTTAAAAAAAAAAACAAGACAGTATAGATTTAGAATATAGGCCATGCAATTAAATGTCGGTCATAAGAGAAAATTTTAATATTTTTTCAGAATCAGGATAAATTGTTTGGTTAAAATTTCAATAATCAGGGTTCCCATGGTTATGAAATACCAGAATGTTTTAGGTTTTATTAAAATTGTGATTTCCAGGTCTGGAAACTTTATAGAAATGAATACAATTTTTAAAACTCTTAGAAATTTCTGCTGTTAAAATAAAGTTTTGCTGTGCTCAGCGCTAAAATATTTCATCAGCTAGAAATTGTTCTTTGTAGAGTGCAGTCTAATCTATATAAAATAACTTTTTAAAAATCCTTCTCCAGTGGTCACTTATGTCTGAATAATGAATGGAAATTCATTGCTCAAAAGGTGTGGGAACTCTTTTGGTTTATCCCTAATGCTGAGAGGATATTGACAATATGCATCATGTGATATATATATTTTTTATTTTTTTTTTCAGTCAGTACCCACAGCTGGTTCTCTCCAAACACCAGACAGTCCAAATTCATCCCAAACTGCTCAGCAAACATGTCTTTAAACTCATGGAAAAATTCTGCATCGACCCAGGTGTGTGTGTGACTCCACGTCAAATACATTTACTCTATATCCTTAATATCTGCAACGTAAACATCATTAGTGCCCTGTGGGGTTTTTTCTGCAGGTCTGTGCTCTAATTCAATCTACAAGAGGAAGCTAGATTCACTGAGGTTTCTCATGTACAAGACTTTTGGTGAGGTGAGATTTCCCAATTTCCTGTTTTTTTTAGCAACTTAAACATTTCAAAAACATTTATCAACTTTGCTCAGTAACCACTTTTCCTAGATTTAAAACCTGAAACATAGATTATTGATAAATATCTCGTCTTTCACAAAAATTGTGTCAATGCTCGTATTGAGCAACATTATGTTGGTGTAAACTTTTGTAAAATGTTGGTTTTTATTATTGACAGTACCTCAAAATGCTTGTTCCACCTCTGTGTTGTGAAAAATAACATTAACAAAAATAATGTAAAGTAGCCTAACATTTTTCACTTTTCACAATCCTACTAAACCCAACCCAATATTATTTACAGCTCAATATTATGTTTATATCGCATCACATTAACACATTTATATCACTAATGAAATTAAATCCCTTATGTTTCATGTTTCGATAACTTAGATGGCTTAAAGTATAATGTTATATTTTGTGCATTTGGAATGATTCTGTCCACCTCTGTGTATTTATCTGACAGAAAACCATGTCAGAAGACAATTGGAGAGACCACGTTCAGGTAACAATACTATTCTTGTTTAGATTCCGCAGTTCAGCATGTTTATTGGTTGGGTTTGCTAAGGTAAACATCACTATTACTAATGTTCTTACTTGGGGTTACTTAGTACTTAGGGTACTTCAAGTTAACAAACCCCTAACCAAAAGTATTAAAGTTTCATCTTAATATTGATGTATATTTACACCCTTAAGTACTATTATTAAGTGTAAAGAGACGTCATTTAATTTTGGTGTGCAAGCTTTCATTTTAGGGGCACCTCATGCAAAAAGGGCAGTGGTTTGAGCCACTAGATCCACCCTCTCTGCACGTGCCTGCTCAGTAGACATAGAAGTGCATTGAAGGAGGCCCCCAGGCCATATCTACAGTGAGGAAAATAAGTATTTGAACACCCTGCTATTTTGCAAGTTTTCCCACTTGGAAATCATGGAGGGGTCTGAAATTGTCATCGTAGGTGCATGTCCACTGTGAGAGACATAATCTAAAAAAAAAAAATCCAGAAATCACAATGTATGATTTTTTAACTATTTATTTGTATGATACAGCTGCAAATAAGTATTTGAACACCTGTCTATCAGCTAGAATTCTGACCCTCAAAGACCTGTTAGTCTGCCTTTAAAATGTCCACCTCCACTCCATTTATTATCCTAAATTAGATGCTCCTGTTTGAGGTCGTTAGCTGCATAAAGACACCTGTCCACCCCATACAATCAGTAAGAATCCAACTACTAACATGGCCAAGACCAAAGAGCTGTCCAAAGACACTAGAGACAAAATTGTACACCTCCACAAGGCTGGAAAGGGCTACGGGGAAATTGCCAAGCAGCTTGGTGAAAAAAGGTCCACTGTTGGAGCAATCATTAGAAAATGGAAGAAGCTAAACATGACTGTCAATCTCCCTCGGACTGGGGCTCCATGCAAGATCTCACCTCGTGGGGTCTCAATGATCCTAAGAAAGGTGAGAAATCAGCCCAGAACTACACGGGAGGAGCTGGTCAATGACCTGAAAAGAGCTGGGACCACCGTTTCCAAGGTTACTGTTGGTAATACACTAAGACGTCATGGTTTGAAATCATGCATGGCACGGAAGGTTCCCCTGCTTAAACCAGCACATGTCAAGGCCCGTCTTAAGTTTGCCAATGACCATTTGGATGATCCAGAGGAGTCATGGGAGAAAGTCATGTGGTCAGATGAGACCAAAATAGAACTTTTTGGTCATAATTCCACTAACCGTGTTTGGAGGAAGAAGAATGATGAGTACCATCCCAAGAACACCATCCCTACTGTGAAGCATGGGGGTGGTAGCATCATGCTTTGGGGGTGTTTTTCTGCACATGGGACAGGGCGACTGCACTGTATTAAGGAGAGGATGACCGGGGCCATGTATTGCGAGATTTTGGGGAACAACCTCCTTCCCTCAGTTAGAGCATTGAAGATGGGTCGAGGCTGGGTCTTCCAACATGACAATGACCCGAAGCACACAGCCAGGATAACCAAGGAGTGGCTCTGTAAGAAGCATATCAAGATTCTGGCGTGGCCTAGCCAGTCTCCAGACCTAAACCCAATAGAGAATCTTTGGAGGGAGCTCAAACTCCGTGTTTCTCAGCGACAGCCCAGAAACCTGACTGATCTAGAGAAGATCTGTGTGGAGGAGTGGGCCAAAATCCCTCCTGCAGTGTGTGCAAACCTGGTGAAAAACTACAGGAAACGTTTGACCTCTGTAATTGCAAACAAAGGCTACTGTACCAAATATTAACATTGATTTTCTCAGGTGTTCAAATACTTATTTGCAGCTGTATCATACAAATAAATAGTTAAAAAATCATACATTGTGATTTCTGGATTTTTTTTTTTAGATTATGTCTCTCACAGTGGACATGCACCTACGATGACAATTTCAGACCCCTCCATGATTTCCAAGTGGGAGAACTTGCAAAATAGCAGGGTGTTCAAATACTTATTTTCCTCACTGTATATCAGACTTTTTAAGACCTTTTTTTTAAAATGTGTGTGTGTGTGTGTTGATCTCAGGCTATGGTTGTGGGTAATACGGAGCTGCAGATTCAGCTGGTGCAGCTTTTGGTGAAACACTGTAGCCTCAAGACTGCTGCCCAATGGGCGGCACATTACCATGTACCCAGGGACAGACTTCCCATTGGGGTATGGGACAAAATTCAGAGCCTCTCGCCCAAGCAGCTGTAAGTATTGGATCAAATAAGTGCACACAAACACACAGGCTCACTAACTATTATCCTCACAAATGTTCACTTCATTCTGTCACAGAGAGATGTGTACTGTGAGCGCCCAAACTGAGTCCTGGAAACCTCCCCAGTCTGATCAGCAAAAATACTACCAGCTGCCTCTGGCCAGAGAAGACATCCACTTTGTAGAGGCATTAGATGAATTGGAGCAGTGCAAACAGGCTGTTTTAAAGGTACGTGCCTTATCTGTGTTTTGCATTTTGTGCGTGTGTGAGAGTGAATGTGAATGTGTTACTTGCCCTAGAGACGTGATAAATTAAAGATACATGGGTAATTTTTTTTGGGTTAGGTTATAGTTAGTTAACCCTAATCTACCCTAACCCTAATGGAAATGGTGTTCAATGCATTTAGTAAAGCAAAGTCTGTCTAATAATTGGACAAATCCTATGAAGTATTTGCATTAATTTTCTTTGTAAATGTCTTATACTGATGCGTGAAAATATGCATGTGAATACTCCAAATGTACTGGGGTTTAGTATTTTTTTCCATGTAAAAAAAATCCTTGTAAAATGTTTTAAACTTAGGTTTATATGTTTTAACGGTTAAATTCATGACATATTGTTCATTTATTGCCCTATTTTAAGAGTGCTAATGTGATACATCGTACATGCAAAGTCAGGGGGCATGGAAAGCATGTGCTTAGTCTAGGCACTTGCGGGTTTGGCTAAATTGTGTGCACAAAGCGTTAATGGGCTGGATCGAGTGCAATTTAATTCTGAGGTTCTTCTCCGGTTATTGCACCATCTGTGCCCTATTATATAGTCCATTCCCTCAAGCAACAGCAATGTAAACAAAGACAGCATATTCATAAGAAGTTGGTAGTGTAATTGGACTGTATGCAATGAGAAATCTATAGAAATATGGATTTATATTATGTTTTGCATTAACTGTATCCTTGATGAATATCAGGCATATTTCAATGATAGTGAGACACTTCTTTTATACACTTGGAAAATGTGATTCTGTTCAGGATTTGGATGTACCCTTTAAATTATAGAGAATGTAAGCATTATTAAAAATTTTCATCTACTGACACACACCATGAATAATATTAACAGTGATTGTATTGGCTTTCAAGGTTAGGCTGCAGATTTTGCTCTTCAAAATGTATTTATTGAAAACGAAAAAATGTATAGAAAAATATAAATGCAAATTTAAATTGAAAATATAAACAAAACTAAGCGGTCAAAAAATCCTATATAACCACCTCGCGTAAAATCCAAACATTTGGCGCTCTCCAACTTTGCCTTAAGCAGTGACTTCAAAATCACTCTTAAGACAACGGGTGTAAAAATAGATCTTAAATACAATTGTAAATATTGCCTTAACATAATAAATAATTAAAAAATAAACCATGTCCTATGGATAGTTTTTTTTATTTTTTACAAATATTCTACTGTTCAAATGTTTGGGGTCACTTGCCTGAAATGTTTCTCATGATTTTAAAAATCTTTTGATCTGAAGACGTATGCTTAAATGTTTGAAATTAGATTTGTAGACAAAAATATAATATAGTTTTGATTTATTTTTGAATTTTTAAATCACAAATTAATTCCCGTAGTTCCAAACAAAAAAAATGTTTCATAAAATGGCTACAACTGTGATGTTCCACTACTATGTTTTCAGAGTTTGGACATGGACTTTATTACTATCTGCTGGTGAAATTTCCAAACTGCAAATGCACGAACTGATTTTAGACTTTTGCTGAGATTAGACATATTTCTCAGGTCAATTGTAAATTGCGCTTTGCGCCACTTCATTAACATACAATGCTCCCACTGTTTGTGCGCATACACCCACAGATAGTGCAAACACTCCCAGGCATGCCCACTTGTGTTTTGCGCTGGCAAAAATTTCACTCTCCTTAAAATTGGATAAGATGTAGCGCAGTCTTTGCGTGCCGTGCTGCACTTAGCATGGACGTGAAAATAGAGCCCTTAATGTGTGATTTAGTTACATTTTCAAGGAAATTTCAGATGCAAATTCAACTGCAATTGTAGATTGACCCATGTGTGCATTCATTGAAAAATTGTATCTTTAACTTTCTCTTCCAATTCAGCCCGGCAGTTTGGTGGGAATTGACATGGAATGGAGGGCTGGTTTTGGCACCGTATCTCCTCAGTGTGTGGCTCTGATCCAGCTGGCTGTACAGGGACAAGTGTTTCTGTTGGATCTGTGTGCACACAGCATCAGCCACCACAACACCACAGTAAACTTCATCAGAGCTCTGCTGTCAGACAAAAACATCCTCAAACTGGGTGAGGAGACCCCAGGATGACCCAACCACTCTTCAGAACACACTTTAGAAGTCCCAACATTCTCAAAAATGTCACATTGCTTGATGTGGATATGGAAATTAGATTTCGGTCTGTGGACTTTGGATATCATCGATATCAGTGTGTTTGTGTGTTTAGGTTATGGGATGTCTGGAGACTTGAGGAGTCTGGTCAGCACGTGGCCTGACCTCAGGGAGGAGCCTCTAAAGATAGAGGGGGTTCTGGACCTGCTCCACGTCCATCAGGAGGTGGTGTTGTTTTGCATCATCAGCTGAAAAATCATTGAAATAAACTTGAAGCTTTACACTTTGTCCTAAATAGACATGAAATTAGACATTTTGAGCATCAAGTAATTTTTCTGTCCTCACTACGAACGTAATACTGCGTGAAACTACAAAATCACAGTCAGTTATTACTCTTTCACGTGTAATGAACTGCTATTTGGAGCATGATTTTCGACCAATGAGATTTTGCTGTGGGTGGTACTACCTGGCAACCTACAATATTTGTTCTTACCATTGCCCTCTGACCCCTTAGCTTCAGCGGTGTTGGTGGGTCAGGAGAATGTCTAGGTCAGAGGTGGTGAGTGAAGGTCCGGCAGAGAAGGGCCTCAGTCTAATGGTGCAGCAGGTGCTGGGTAAACCACTGAACAAAACCGAGCAGCTCTCTAACTGGGAACGGCGGCCACTCCGCATCAGCCAACTCCGCTATGCAGGTAACGCACAATTTATGCTGAATGGAATCATGGCATGCACGATTATAGTGGTTAAACATCTGTACTGGAAGCTAAATGGTTGTAGGTGAAATCTTGTAAGGGTTTATCCATAAATTGTCACCATTGTGACTTTAGGTTGTTCGAGAGGTAAAAGTCCTTATAATAAGTGAACCATAAGTCACTGTTACTGTACTAACACTATGGTTAATTTCATTAAAACTATGGGTTCTGCTAAAGCATGGTTACTACAATATTAGTAATAGAGTGATGCAATGTACACACCAGCGATGCCGAGCCATGGACAACCCCACCTCTGGATCTAACCCCTTTCTGCACTCCTCGACATTCACAGTGTCCAAATCACTGTGATGAAATCAACATTTATATACATTTTTATCTATTATTATTATTATAAGTAGTATTAAAGGAAGTTTTTTGGTTGTTGTAATTTTTATCGTTTTTCTAATTGGGCAGTGTAGAGAGACCGTAAAGCAGGGGATAGAGATGGGGGAAGGAGATCGGGAAATGACCCAAGCCAGAATCGAACCTGGGTCCCCGTGAATCAACAGAACGCATATGTGTCCTGGAGGAGTGCGCTACCATCTGCGCCACTCGCTCCAACTTAAAGGAAGTATTAAGAGTTCAATCAGGAATTCGGATGAGAAAAAGAGTGGGACAAAACGCAGATTCGAACCACGTTCGCTAGGACAACACTACACGTTCACACTGTCTTTAAACCCCACGCCGCTGCAGCGAAACCCATTGTCTAGTTTTTTGTATATTCCTTTTGTTTCACCAGACTGTTTGGGTGCAAATAGCTACACTGTGTGGCAGATGCTATTTATTTACACCTATGAAGAATGAAGTGAACATTTGTGAGGGTGCAGATAGACACTCTGTATTTTTTTTTATTGTTTCACTCTCTTTGTTTTCTTCTTCATGGTGCTGCCTTCTTCTGTTTCCCCTTTCTTTCTCATTCTCTTTCTGTCTCTTCAGCCACCGATGCGTTCTGCCTGCTGGATGTCTACCTCACCCTCTCCCAGGACCCAAGAGCCTACGGGCTGCCGGAGGACCTCCGCTCCATCCCCTCTGCCCAACAGGCCAAGAGCCGCCAGGGGAAGAAGCCTAAAGACAAGAGCAAGCAGTCAAAAAGAAGAGAGGTCAGTTTGCCTGGCTCGGACTGCATGTGTTGACTGCACTTTTTATGAGATTGCGATTCTTAAAATTGCTCTGTTGTCATGGTAACGGTTATAAAATTCAATATAAAAGTAGCTAATGAGGATGCAGAGTTTTTATGATTTTTTTTTAATTAAGGGGACCAACTAAAATGTGGCACATAATTGTCCATATTTGGGAGGTTCACATATCATGGGTCAAATTCTGTATAATTACAATTATTTGCTTTATAATTTAATTATTTTATAGCCTGTTATTTAAAGTCGCAGGATATTTTATGTGTAATGTATGATACACTTTAAATCAAAATTGAAGTTTTGTGGCTTTGGCCCATGTCATTTGAGCTTTTAGGGTATCTATGTATATGCTAGTGTACACCTTCAAATTGATAAAATTAAACTTTTATGAGATATATTATTTTCTGAGAAAGCAGACTAAACGTATTGCTGACTCCTCTTGCATGCAGGAGTGTATGCAAACCTATCAATAGCAAGGAGCAAATCATGGCTGTGAAATGTAAACTAAGGGCTATTGGCTATTTGAAATGGTAACAAGCCTTTTGATATGTTTTGCCACAATTTCCACTTTCAACTGGAAATACATCAATACAGGAAAAAAAACTGCACCCGTCAAACTATTTCATGGGTTCTTAAATGGTTCACTCAAATTTGGTCAAATCTGTTTGCATTGTAGTGGATTAGTATCTTTTAGAACTGTTCAGTTTAGAGAAAGATCAGAAAGCACTCTACACCCATGATGTTGGACTGTGTCATCAGACTCAGCAGAAGGTGAATGAGTCCCACTCCAGGGAGGATGAATGCGTTAAGGTGAATTCGGAGTACCAGGGGCCCGTCATCACCCCACGAGAGCTGCGTGTGGTCTGTGATAATATGCTGCAGGGTCTGGGCCGTTTCCTACGCTGTTTGGGGGTGGATGTCAAGATGCTGGAAAACACAGATGACCATAAAGTAGCAGCAGAGGTGAGACAATAAGACTCCTGTTGATATGTGAATGTGAACCTCATTTTATTACACATGATGTGTAATGTAGACCGTACTCTCGGAGACTGTGGCGACTGTGATTCTGATTGGACCTCAATGACACGTGGTGTCCCCCAAGGCTCTGTCCTAGGGTCTTTCCAGTTTCACCTGTATATGCTCCCACAAGTCTAAATATTGCAAAATAACAAAAGTTCTTGCCATAGCTTGGCAGACAACACCCAGATCTAAACCAGATCACCCCGAGCAAAATATTTATGGAAAATGTGTTGAACGACTTTTTAATCATAATTTAAATAGAAATAAGTACTGATTATTTCACAGACAGAAAACAAAGAGGAATGCACAGTTCTACTCATTAATATCTGCATGCTACTGAACACTTTAATTGAAAAATGATTTTAATCCATTAACCTGTTCAAATTCGACAGAAAAAGGTTAGCTACACATAAGTACTCTGATTGTGTACAGGTCAACCTGGTACCTTTAAAACATGTTTTTGTTCTCTGACGGACTGATAAAAACCTGTGCACCAAGACTTCCTTAAATGTAGTTGCAGTCAGGCAATCTCATTGGAACTTGATTTTCACAAGTGTGAAATTATTTTGTGTGCATTATGCATCAGTTGGTCACTGAGCGGACTGTTGACATTTAATTTCTCATATCAAAGCAATACCTCAATCAACTAACCTCATGAATATAGTTACGTAAGTAATATATTTGCAGTCATAGATGTTGTTATATTCCCCTTCTTTAGCTGGCCCGTGCTGAAGGTCGCATCATTCTAACTGCAGGTCAGCCCTACCAAACTGTAAGTGTATTTTTAACATATTTAGACACGCACACACACAGTCTGATTAACAAAGCTTCTATATAGTGAATTTATTTGTGCGTGCATGTGGATGTTTGTGTGTAGTTAAGGTCACAGGTGGGAGAGGGCCGCTGTCTGATATTGGACTGCTCAGAAAAGGCACGTGACCAGGCTGTGTATGTTCTCAGACACTTCCACGTCCACCTCACCAGTGCGGACATCTTTAGTCGATGCCAGGTCAGTTGCGTGTGGCTATAAACAAACATATGCTGTATGTCTGTGCGTGTCCTCTTTTAAAATGAATGCTTACTTATATTGACACTTTTAAAGGGAAAGTTCACTCAAAAATAAATTGGATTTATTTGCTGATCCTTGTCCCAAACCTGTATGCTGTTATTTTTTCTGTGGAATACAAAAGGAGAGTTTTTGAATAATCTTGACTCCCACCACACAATGACATTTCACGCCGACCACATCTGTCATGGTGAACTATTGTTTTTCTTAACTTTCAAACGCCCTTATCAGGCAGAACTGGAATGGCATTGTCTCAAAGCATTTGTGTCTTATCATCAGACGTAAGAGTTGTGAGGCAGGAAGGAAGCTCCAGGAGATAGAGGGCTTCTCTAGAGACACTTCTCCTGTGAATCATTGGCTTGAGGTGCCACTGCGGTATTCGCTTGAACAAGAGCAGGAGGCACAGTGTCTCTTCTGTGTTTTAGGCATTTCCTCTCACATAAGATTTGATCGTAATTTGGACAATGGGTTTGGATAAGGAAATAAGCAATTAATGGAGGGATTGAGAAATAATAGGGCACAAACAGATGGAGAGAGTAAAGAGGGTAAAATAGGAGCATGGTTACGAGCAAGAATGCCCTAATTTCGAAATCTTTGGCTGTTACAGAGAGCCGACGATGATTTATGTTATGGCTAACAAACAATATTGCAACCAATGTCGTGTGGTTGCAATGGTGTTTTGGTTGGATGCGGGTGGTGACTTATTGGCCCAACTCAAAAAAGCTCACCCTCAAGTTTCTATACAGTTCTGTTCCCTAGATATGACTTAATTCAAGTTTGTGTGACTTCTCTCTGTTATTTTATATCCAACAGGCAAACATGCAAAGTCTGATCACTTAGAAAAGTAATACTGCACCTCTCCTCAACAAACTGCACTATTTGAGGTATCATTCATGTCCATAGCGCAAACGATCTGGAATGAGTCACGCACTGAAGTTTAAATAAATACAAATTGGAATAGTTTGCTGATGAAAGAGGGAGAGAGAGAACTGCTAGAGAGGACAAGTGGAGAGATAAGATGTAGAAAAACAAAGGCAGAGACAGACTAGGGTGTAAGACAAAGAGAGAGAGATCGAGGCAGATAGCTGCTGACTCATTTCTGCTGTATTTCCTGATCTCCATTAGAGCTGCACCTCTGGCTCCACCGCAGGTCTACGGTCATTTATTACCAGAGATTTTGAGATTCAAGACTGCATTTGAAACTATAAAAATTATTTCTACATGTTTACATTTATACAGGCATCATAAAAGTCAGTTATATGCTTGAAAGTTTCGTGTTTTATGCTTGTGCATAGTATTTGGTTACGTTTAGCTTTGTATTTTTCTGTCTTCTCATATTCAAATAAAGCTAAAGAGGTCTGGAATGACACAAGGCAACAACCTATTATTGTTTATGTCGTAACTGTTAATCCAAGGCATCCAATCAAATCCGTGACTACGCCATTCTGCACACACATTCACAGCACACCTCGTACCACTCAGAAGACTTTCTACCACACCAACTTCACACCTCCAGAGAACACTGCTGATGCAGAATTCCAGACATGGATCGTTTAAGCTCAACATGGGTGGTTGTTTCCACAAATGTGGCCACCTGCTCGCATCCTGATCTGTGGCATTCCACTATTTGTTGCCCGAGGTCTCATCCACCTCCACGTTTGCTGTCTTTGTGCTTTCCTGAACAAAATGTACCAGTGTCGTTCAAGATTCAATCCACCAACAGAATACAATCTCCATGAGACCCTAGGGGGTAGCTTCCTGTTGTAGCTGATCATGTAAATATTGTCATAATCAAACAGTACTTCAGTATGAATAGTATAGTGTAATATATTTCATTTATTTATGTGGATATTGTTTTGAACGTGTTGTATATTTCTTTTGTGCTGGCTGATTGTTATATAAATCTGTATATGTCAGTCAAGTTCAAAGCGGTGTTTTCCAGACTTGCAAACGTCCTGGAAAATAATAAAACCCTAAAAGTAATGCAAAAGTCATGACAATTTATGTAGTTAATAAAAAAATTATCTTTATGCTCTGCTCTAATATATTTAATTGGCTAGATATTGCCAAAGTGAGGTCTAATTTTTGATCCAATTGGTTCTTTTCAATGAATCAGTCAAAGCAGATTCATTAGCGAATCAGTCTGAATTAGGGATATTAATGATGAATTGAAAATCGATCGTTAATAATTTGATCGATTAAGTTTATAGGTCGTCGATTAATTAATTTCAGGACTCATAAGGCTTTCTATACAGTCATCCACCGCTAGAGGCCGCCTGCACAATTCATGTTCAAACGCACAGTCAGAGCTCAATTGGGCTCAATGTAAACAATGTCTATAAACAAATATTTTTATATTTTCTGCACACACTGTGAAAGTACAACATGACAACAAGCACTGTTGATCTCCTTGTTTTATCCCAACCTACATTTGGTAAATGGTAAATGGTCTGCACTTATATAGCGCCTTATTAAACATAACGGTATTCAAAGCGCTTTACACTGTGACTCATTCACCCATTCACACACATTTATATACCAATGGTGGCAGAGCTGCCATGCAAGGTGCTAGCCTGCCATTGGGAGCAACTTGGGGTTCAGTGTCTTGCCCAAGGACACTTCGGCATTTGGAGTCGTGTGGGCGGGGATTTGAACCACCAACGCTGCGATTTAGTGGCCGACCCGCTATACCAAAAAAATATGTCCAAAGGCCCAAAATATTCCACGATCCACAAAGTGAAGATTTATGAACTCAAATATGTATCAAGTTGCAGACCCTTTCTGTATGGAAGCAGAATAGTCTCAATTATAATTCACGCATGAAACATCATTCACACATGCGTAAACAATTTCACATGCATGAAACCTAATTCACGTACTCATAAAAAAAATTCACGTGCGTGAAAAAAATGTGTATTCAAGAAAAGCAATTCACATGCGCAAAATAAAAATATATATTCATAAAATACATTTCACAAATGCAAAACACAATTCGTAGATATACAACTGTGCACAAAAACCTTTGAATGTTTAAAATGTACGAGCTTATCCTTGAATGTGAATGTGCAAATCGTCATTCACGTACGAATCGCCTTGGATGTGTGTGTGTGTGTGTGTGTGTGTGTGTGTGTGTGTGTTTTTGAGACTCTCCTGGCAGCGCTCTCCTCCTACACAGAGCACTCGTACTCTTTAGCCAATCAGATGCGAGCTTACCATTCAACCAATCATATCATAAGCCACTGAGAAGTGCATTCAAGGAGCACGATTCTGCGCACCTTTTGCGCAATATGGATTAATTACAACGGAAATCAGTAATCCAGCATGGCGAACGAAGAACGGGAAGCACGGGTAAGAGTTTAGTTTATTTCTTAAAAGAGTTTACACGTTTTATCGTTTACACATTCAATCAAGACAGTTTTTCTAGTTAGAAAACTTAAGTTAAAAGTTAAAAAACTGTACAGTTGTAACAGGACAGTTACAGTAATTACAAATTAAACTGCAATCAGGATAGTAAACAGACCTGTAAAGACTAAAGTAACATTTTGAGTGTTGTGAAATAATTCTAAATAATCTTGTTTTATAAATTGATGTATTTTAGGTCAGTGCGAATTTGCTTTTACAGTAATACATTTCAAAATATGTAGCCTAGTTACTGTTAACCACTACAGTTGAAGCAATGTAGTTTGATCAAGATAAACAACATCAGATATTTAGAAACATTGTTGTTTAACATGTAAAAAATATATTGTCTGTACATTGAAGTGCTTCTTTCTCTTCTTATAATTTAGGAATATCTAAAGCAGTATATACTTCAGCGACTTCATGATTGTTTAGTTCATGTCTTGGAGAGACAGCCGCTGAACATTGACTACATATAGTTGATTTGTACAGTTTTTTTAACTTTTAACTTAAGTTTTCTAACTAGAAAAACTGTCTTGATTGAATGTGTAAACGATAAAACGTGTAAACTCTTTTAAGAAATAAACTAAACTCTTACCCGTGCTTCCCGTTCTTCGTTCGCCATGCTGGATTACTGATTTCCGTTGTAATTAATCCATATTGTGCAAAAGGTGCGCAGAATCGTGCTCCTTGAATGCACTTCTCAATGGCTTATGATATGATTGGTTGAATGGTAAGCTCGCATCTGATTGGCTAAAGAGTACGAGTGCTCTGTGTAGGAGGAGAGCGCTGCCAGGAGAGTCTCAAAAACACACACACACACACACACACACACACACACACACATCCAAGGCGATTCGTACGTGAATGACGATTTGCACATTCACATTCAAGGATAAGCTCGTACATTTTAAACATTCAAAGGTTTTTGTGCACAGTTGTATATCTACGAATTGTGTTTTGCATTTGTGAAATGTATTTTATGAATATATATTTTTATTTTGCGCATGTGAATTGCTTTTTTTGAATACACATTTTTTTCACGCACGTGAATTTTTTTTATGAGTACGTGAATTAGGTTTCATGCATGTGAAATTGTTTACGCATGTGTGAATGATGTTTCATGCGTGAATTATAATTGAGACTATTCTGCTTCCATATTTCTGTGGTGTCAAAAATAATAATACTGCATGTATACCCTTCAACAGTTAGCAAATGGCATTATCGATTTCGAATAGAAACATGGTATTACGTTGAATATGTAAACTTAGCAGGCTAATTGATTCGCATGCTATATTTGCACATATCAGGCACAGAATAAGTTCAAGTTCTTTCAAAATTGTTGGTTAAATGCACAGAGACCCCTGATAAAAAATAAATAAAACAACTTTTAAACCAGCCAAAGCAGGCATTCTGGTCTTAGCTGGTCTCCCAGGCTGGTCAAAAAAATTTATTCTGCTAGATATCGCTGTTGTCCTGTTGCTATAGTCATGCACAATTTTTGAGCAGATTGTTCTTTTGAGTCTGTTCTTTTCAGTGAATCAGTTATAGCCGATTCAGTCTGAATCAAAATGTTTTTTAAAATCTTTATTCAGTAATAACAAATGACTGGATAGATTGTGGAAATGTCTTGAAAGTGTGCAAACCTTGTTTGCGGTGTCAAGAAATTTAGAATTTATCAACATATACCCTTCGACGGTTATTTATTTGGCATTTCAGTCGAAAATATGGTAATATGCTGAATATGTAAACTTAGGCGAATTGATTCACTTTCTATATTCGCACACATCACACACAGAATCATTTCAGGGTCTTTAAAAATTGGTAATGTAACAACTTTTAAACCAGCCTTATTTGGTTTGCTGTTCTTAGCTGGTCTCCCAGCCTGATCAGGCTAATTAGCTGGTTTTAAAAAGGTTTTATCCGATATCTAGCTGGTCAGGGAGAACCGCTAAAACCAGCCAAGACCATCTTAAACTAGCTAAGACCAGCAAACTATCTTTGGCTGATTTAAGCGGTTTCGTTTTTTAGCATGGACATAACGGCAGGATATTTAAGGTCTGAATAAGATAGAAGTGTTGGAATGTGAAGGTGAGGTACAACAGTGTTGGATAACGGTACTTTTAAAAGTAACTTGTTCGAATATTGCACTACTCCTTAATCAAGAAACTTAATTACTTAAAAAGTACATTTTTATGGAAAGTAAAGCGTTACTTTTGCGTTATTTTTGTGTTCCTTTTTTTGCATTCAAATTATTCCATTCAAGTTATATCAACATGCGCCTTTTGAAGTTGTATGTGATCAAACAGTGACGTCTGTACACACCGTAGATCAGCTCAAAACAAGTGTGCGCTAAGATGACTTAAGTGAAAAAATATTATTTTATTATCAGTCACATTCAAAGTAGGACTTACTTTCTACATCCATTGACTGTTGGGTGCTAGAGCTTCTTGGTTGGATGTTCCAATTTCTCCCATTCATTTAAATAGAAGTGACTCGTCTCGGCTAAATAGTCTCTGGCCTCAAACTATAGAACTACATTGCCCATCGTGCACTGTCTCCTCCCAGAAGTTTGCACACTTTTAATCCTGATTTCTCACAATACATGGACAGTAGGGGTGTACAAAAGCAACATGTTACTTTATTTATAAAGTAACTCCGCTTTTATGGTCTAAAATAAAGAAAATATTGCATTACTCTACTCGTTACTCCAAAAATGTATCTGATTACATAACACGCGTTACCCTCAACACTGAGAAGGTATTTGTGATAGCAGGAAACGGGAAGGGGGTTCAAAAGGCTGTTTTGAAGGTGCACCCCAGGGCTGGTATGTGGAAGCCCACCCATGCTAAGTTAACCCTTTTGTTATCTGATTGTAAAGTCCTTTGATTAACAGTGGCTGGGTGACTTGCCCCCCAGCTCCGTGGTTAGAGGCATTCCTGAAGCCCCTGTGAGCCCACTGTGTGGCCCATTGATACTCATTGTCAATCATTAACCTCTCTCTTGCCTGTCCCGCCATAATCCCCTCTCTGTCCCGCAATCTATCTGTCTCACTCTCTCTTTTCTCATTGCTTTATCAATGGCTTTTCCAGTGAATTCCTCTCTGTCTACACCAGGTTTAAGCTAGGCTCACAGTTAAGCTGAGTTCAAATGTATGTCACCACACTGACTAGACTGCCGAATGGATTAAAGCTGAGATCAGTAGCTAGTCATGCTTTCTGTCAGGAATATACCTAACATATTCTCTAAAATTACTGTTAATAATTTACAGAATCACTTGGAAGAAGTATTTCACCCATAATTTACTAATGTCGCTCCAAATTAAGCTGTTAATTCATTCATTGTTATAGAATACTAGGGGTGTACATACTTTCACTCTAACATGGCTAACATGCAATTAGTGCAGTAACATTAACATGTATTGCACAAATTGTTACAAATGAAATGTGCACTGTGCAGACACACAAGGCCCATGTTTAAATCAAACCAGGTCATACAATTAAAAACATATCTATTAGTAATGTATGCAGGTAGTTTTACGTGGCACTGTATGTTGTACACCTGCAAGTTACCTGTTCATTTTCAATGAGAGAGACGTCAGAATGGAGGCGGCTCCGCTTGCATTCACAAGAATATTTTATATTTTTGCGACTGTTGTAATCAGATAAATTTAATCAACGGGCATTTCACTTTTAAGTGGTTGGTTCCCCTCAGAACAGTCTGAAATCGCTCCCTATTCCCTATATTGTGCACTATGTGTCATTCACTATAAAGAGAGTGAGCGAACAATTAAGTGATGAATTCGCTCATTCACGTTTATTTAGGCTGCGTCCTATTTGTGGTTAACCTATTTTATGTAGAAATAATGCATTTTATGGTGATATAAAGCAATCTAAACATAAAATATCATAATTGGATATAAGCTAAGATAAGCTAACATTAGCGGGAATTGCAGCCCAGCACAATCTTGAGGTAGTTCATAGCTGGCGCTCAACCAATGCGAAATGCATGCCAAAGTCCATTATTGGAAAGCATAAGCAATAGTAATGCCTGCCTCGGAAAACACCACTAATTATTTTTGCTCCTCTTGGTTATGATTCCTTGAAGCCAACCCTGTGTTCTTCATATGGAGTTCCACTCCTCAATCTGGTATTTAGTGACTCCGCACAATCCCTCACACATTACCATGTTACTCAACTCGTATATGATTTCAACTCGTACCATTCCTTAACTGTGTCATTGATTTGAACTCGCAGGGCCAATCCTTTGTCCCTGGCGTTTCTCTGATTTCAGAGCTGAAAAACTCTGCACAAATGTTGCTCCACAGATGTCATCCAAACCACAGAGGTCAACTTTCTACGTTTACTCGAAACCATCATCATACTGCAGCATCAGATAACTGCTGAGCCTTTTTTAGAAGTGAGACTGGCAGCAAGACGTGGTTCTCTGTATCACAGATGCTGCACTGGCACTAGCTCTGGAGTTCCCACGGGGGCTGTGGGAGGGGGGGGTGGCTGTGGCGGGTGAACGGGAACTGAAACGACATGAGACGATAGAAGGAAAGAGAGAGAGAGAGAGAGAGAGTGAGAGATTGAGATGGTGTTTGAAAGAATGATTTCTGTGTTCTTTGAACGGCTGAGAAAAAGAGAAGAAACTGAAAATACAGGACAACGTTGAGGTTCTTTGTTATTGAAGCAAGTGTGCAATACGCTTTTGGCTGTTTGAGCTTATTTCCATTCCTGTTTTACCTCCTTTTCTCTTGACACATTTGATCACATTGTGTAATGTGCGGTCTCAACCAGAAGTTGATTGTGTTTCAAGTCAACATCAAATAAAAATGAACACCATTTCTTTTCCAAAAATATTAGTTTTTTTCCAGAATTTTCTCACTTTCATGTCTTTTTAAACCCATATGACTTTCTTTCTTCTTGGAACACGAAAGGAGTAATTTCTAGCAGAATGTCCAAGCTTCTAATTTCCATAGAATTAAAGTAAATGGAGACCGTGGCTATCAAGCAAGATTTTCAGTGAATAACCGCTTAAGTTCAGACTCGCAAAGTCATGCAATGGCGTGTAGACTACTTTTATTACACTTTTATGGTGTTTTTTTTTTTTGTCAGTTCCTTTTCACTTTCATTGTATGGAAAAAGAACAGCTTAGACATTCTGAAAATGTCTGTTTTTTGCTCCCTTCAGTGCATGTTATTCTAAAAGACATCAAAACAGTTTTACTGTAGTACATGATTTGTAAGACGATTTTGATGTTTGGATTACATAAGCGACTACATTTACAGTTTTGTTTGAGTGCGATCAAATTGTGTGGTAGCTCAACCGAGAGAGCGTTGCAAAGGACCAGGGTGAACGCAGTCAACACATGAACAAAACAATCACAGAAGCACCACATAAAGTGAATGCTTTAGCAATTGTATTATTTGCTCTTTATGACAATATCAGTTGGGTTTATGTTTAACCTGGGAGCACCCGCTCTCAAAACTGTTCTAGTGGATTGTGAGGATCCACTTTATCAACCAGCTGTGGGTAAAACACTTCCAATGACGAGTGCTAAGTTCAAAGTATTGTGTGCCAAGGTCAGACTTTTCGGTGAGCTTTTTACATCAAGCTATCGCACACTTATAACACATGCATTAATGGTCAAAACACATGATTGTTTTGTGAATAAACCGTTTCCATCCCTTTAATGCGCATTTAAAAAAAATAAATAAATCCACCACCTCCTAGCGCATTCAATTTGAAGCAAATTTAGAAAGTTTATCCGTATATATAGCTTTTCCATTCAGGATTTCTTATGCGCAATTTCAAAATGTGCATAAAAACGGGGGCCTGGGTAGCTCAGCGAGTATTGATGCTGACTACCACCCCTGGAGTTGCAAGTTCGAATCCAGGGTGTGCGGAGTGACTCCAGCCAGGTCTCCTAAGCAACCAAATTGGCCCGGTTGCTAAGGAGGGTAGTCACATGGGGTAACCTCCTCGTGATTGCTATAATTTGTGGTTCTCGCTCTCAGTGGGTTGCGTGGTGAGTTATGTGTGGATGCCGCGGAGAATAGCACGGGACTCCATATGCACTACATCTCCGCGGTAACTTGCTCAGCAAGCCATGAGGTAAGGTGCGCGGTTTGATGGTCTCAGATGCAGAGGCAACTCCACGAGATTCGTCCTCCACCACCCGGATTGAGGCGAGTCATTACGCCACCACGAGGACTTTATAACGCATTGGGAATCAGGCATTCCAAATTAGGGAGAAAAGGGGAGGAAAAAAAAAACATTACGACCAGTTGCCAACAGTGATGTGTCTCACCACTTGTGATTGGACAGGCCCAGTGTTTCCCATTAATTACCTAGACTGTGGCGGACAAAATAAAATACAAAAATATAAATATTTACATAAAAATAGTTGGATGGAAAGACACCGACAGTGGGCATTTCACCGTGGAATTGCCACATTACAAGCCACGTTATAGCCTTAGCATTTTGTAAAAAATACTGCCACAATCACAGATTTTTCATGAGATCAGGCACATACATTAGGTTGTAAATGTCGTTTCATGGTCATTTTAATTGAAGGAAAAACTTAGCTAGGCTAATGAGTGCAAAAACAGACATCCAGTTAGTTTGTGAGTAGCTGTTACCATGCTTGTCTACCCCGACCCTTGCCTAAATAGGGCCAGAGGGAAAGGGAAAAGGAGAGAGAGTTAGAGGGGTCAAGAGCAGAGAGACATTTCTGAGATATGCCAAGACATTCCGAGGGAAACCATCCCAAATATTTCCCACTGCGTTACACACTGTGTGTGTGTTTGTGGCAAATAGCCTATGAGTCCTGTTTCTGAGGCCACTCTGACATACTGACTGACAAGCTGTCTGCACCAGAGCAGAGCCCAACATGCTGGAGATGTGTGTGTGTGTGGGAAAGTGCGTGAGAGAAAGTCAATGTGAGAATAATTGAATCTGCATGTTGGAGAGACTGAAAGATGAGGAGGGAAAGAGGGAGGAAAGATTGCATGAAGTGCGTCTTTTGAAAACCACAGGAAACTTGTTAGATTTTTCTTTCTTTTTTTTTTTCTTCTTTTGACCCCCATTGAAAAGAGTAGTTCGGGGCTAGTCTCATGTAGCTAGATTTTTGATTATCAGCATAAAGTCTGGTTTAGATGTATAGCATTTTCTTCAACCGTCGTGTCAGCTCCCGACATATTTAAAAAAAAAAAAATTACTGTCAGAAGAAATCTTGAGGAAATTGTTGGTGCACATGGTGGAGATGTTTTTGTGATCTATGTGAAGTTGGCAAATCAGGAGAAGGCGTTACAACTTGCACAATCTATGAAAACTGATTGTTCATGAAGCTTTTATACATTTGCAGAAAATGGTCGTGTTACAACAGTGCTTTCCCATATTTTTCATGACCACATAACAGAGGTGGATTTGACAGAAAGGTCATAATGTTCTCTGCTCTTCAAACAAATCCTTTGCCATACCTAGAGGTTGACCTAGAAAAAAAATGCTAATCACTCTGGCAGAATGAGTTGAAAAAATGTCTGTTCTGGTCTAATTTTATATGTCATACAGTTGAAGTCAGAAGTTTACATACACTTAGGTTGAAGTCATTAAAACTCATTTTAAACAACTCCACAGATTTAATGTTAGCAAACAATAGTTTTGGAAGTCGTTTAGGACATCTACTTTGTGTATGACATGAGAAATGTATCCAACAATTGTTTACAGACAGATTGTTTCACCTTTAATTGACTATATAACAATTCCAGTGGGTCAGGAGTTTACATTAAGTTAACTGTGCCTTTAAGCAGCTTGGAAAATTCCTGAAAATTATGTCAAGCCTTTTGGCAATTAGCCAATTATCTTCTGATAGGCTAATGGGAGTTAATTGGATATGTACCTGTGGATGTATTTTAAGGCCTACCTTCAAACTCCATGCCTCTTTGCTTGACATCTTGGGAAAATCAAAAGAAATCAGCCAAGACCTTAGAAAAAAATTGTGGTTTACGTCTGGTTTATCCTTGGGAGCAATTTCCAAATGCCTGAATGTACCACGTACATTCATCCTAGAGATGAATGTAGTTTGGTATGAAAAGTGCAAATCAATTCCAGAACAACAGCAAAGAACCTTGTGAAGATACTGGAGGAAACAGGTAGACAAGTATCTATATCCACAGTAAAACGAGTCCTATATCGACATAACCAGAAAGGCTGCTCAGCAAGGAAGAAGGCACTGCTCCAAAACTGGCATAAAAAAGCCAGACTACAGTTTGCAAATGCACATGGTGACAAAGATCTTCCCAACCGTGAAGCATGGGGGTGGCAGCATCATGTTGTGGGGGTGCGTTGCTGCAGGATGGACTGGTGCAGTTCACAAAATAGATGGCATCACAAGGAAGGAAAATTATGTGGATATACTGAAGCAACATCTCAAGACATCAGCCAGGAAATTAAAGCTCGGTTGCAAATGGGTCTTCCAAATGGACAATGACCCCAAGCATACCTTCAAAGTTGTGGCAAAATGGCAACAAAGCCAAGGTAGTAACCCAAGTTAAACAATTTAAAGGCAATGCTACCAAATAATAACAAAGTGTATGTAAACTACTGACCCACTGGGAATGTGATGAAAGAAATAAAAATAAATAATTCTCTACTATTATTCTGACATTTAAAAAAAGTAGTGATCCTAACTGACCTTAGACAGGGAATTTTTTCTATGATTATATGTCAGTTCTTGTGGAAAACTGAGTTTAAATGTATTGTGTTCAAGTAAACTTCTGACTTCAACTGTACTTTCATTTCAGTTCTAGGGCTACATTCAGGGGCATGCAGCATACATTACATATTTTTATATACACATGTTAGTGGATATATGGTATATGGATTTAAACCTCACAACCAGCCCTCCCAATCCCCAACCCTGCCCTGACCCACAACAAACTTCCCTGTGGTCACATACGTGTACATACATTGTAGACACACACAAAAATAAACAAATAAAAAATAATAATCACACGTCCAGCAACATCAGATATCTGCCCCATTTCTCCATAAACAAATTCAATTTCCCTAGTCTTCTTAAAGACCCTTCTTCAAAGGCCGCTACCCTCCCCATCTCAGAGCACCACTCCTGAAATGAGGGCACTCCAGCTGACCTCCAACCCCTTAAAAGAATCTGTCTGGTGATCATGACGTTGGTTAGGACCCAACTCTTTACGTGTCTATTCTTAACGTTGATGACCGCCCCATCGCCCAAAATGAATCTGGGGCAAAATGAAACCTGAGTGCCCAATATATTAACCACAAGTCTCTGAACCTTCAACAAAAATTCCTGGATCTTAACACACCCCCAAAAGACATGGGTTATGTCTCCATCCTCTGATTGGTATCACCAGCAGGTGGGTGTGTCTTTAAGACCAAGCCTATACAATCTAGTGGGGGTCCAATAGAATCCATGTAATATCTTGAATTGCATAAGGTGCACCCTTGCATCTCTAGATGCAGTCTTGACGTTTTTTAGAATCCTAGCCCACACTTCCTCCTCCAATACTTGAGGAATCCATATGAATCCATAATCTCTTGAGAGAAGTTGAAGCTCCATCCCACAGACTCTGAATTAGCAGGGAGTATTGGACAAGTTTTTTATAAGTTAATGTATGTGTTAAACAATTCAACAAAAGTGTCAGTGAAGAGCATGCTTGAGAAGTGATGTTGTAAATATCACTTGTGAGGAGAATATTTTAATTGGGCATCATTTGTAATTAAGCTGTGATTTTTCCAAATTATGCAAAAGGAGTGAAAATACTATTTAAACATGTATTTAGGATACGTAAAATTTTAGATATGAAAAAAGACTTAGCAAGACAAAGAAGGCAATACAGAATTTGACATGTGCTGGAAATGACAAATGGTGGAATTTTCATGACTTTCAAAAATAAATTACGTAAATCTCATGGGATCAGTGTGTACTACTCTGCACTACACACATGCAATGTTGGATGTTGTTTGTTGACAAATTAAACTAAGTGTGAAAAATGTCTAAATGACAACTTTTGTGTCATTTAGGAATAGATTTATGTGCTTCAAACCACATGATTTCTGCTTCGATAAATATTTGCGTAGCTTTCAAAGATTTGATGCCACTAACCTGGCAAACTTTGGCAAATCCAGTGACTAGTTCTTCCTCATGCTCTCATTGGATCAACCCAGTACCTTGTAAACATAACTTTGTTTCCAGGAGGACTAATAAAAGCTTGTGTGCCCTTACTCCTGGCAGTTGCATAAAAACCAGCCAATCGGATTGGAACTGGTGATTTCAGCCAGGCTTTTTAAATTGTTGTGTGCAATATGCATCAGGTGGTCAAGGAATGGATGGGCTTGTCATCTGAGGCTTAGATTGGTCCAGGCTTGTGTGGAAATCTAAGCTTGATGTGATTTCTCAAGATTACCTTAAACCTTAAATCAATAGTTGCAAAACATTGTGGTTTGTCTAACCTCTCCACATTTCTCCCACATAGGAAGTGTATCTCGTTCGCAATACATTATTGCACAATGCAGTTTGCTCGACTTTCCGTTTCCACCATAAATAAGTAAATGTAAAATTTTAACTAGGGGTGTCAGTCAATTAAAATTTTGAATCGAATTAATTACATGGTGTCCCGATTAATTAATTTGCTGAGAAAGCCCATCATATAACAATAATTCAATATATAATGATTATACATATTTATATCAATATATAATTATACATAGTTATTTTTAAATATTAAAATGTTATATATATATATATATATATATATATATATATATATATATTATTATTATTTTTTTTTTCTTTCAGATAATTAAAATGCTTTACATTCCTGTAGTAGAAGTGTTGATCATTGATAAGACAAAACAAAAAGCAGCTTTAGAATACAATGTATTGTTTACTACCATATTATTGATCATAATCCAATCATTGTCATACAGTTCACAGCAATCCATTTCACAAGTCAATTTGTCAGTCAGTTCGAGATTTATCATGAGGGCTTGTTTAAGGACCCATCAATTTACACCTGTGTCAAATCGGGTGCATTGCTTCATAAACATAACACGTTTAGGTCACTGTGTCAAGTTAAATATAGTTTAATACTCCAATCTTTAAACACATCTTGAGATCCCTTAGTTCGGATTTGCGCTCCTTCGAGTGTTTTGAACGCAAGAACGTAACGCATGTTTGTGGTGTTCTGCCTACTGAAGTGTTTTCTTCACTGTATAAACTGTGTGTTGCTCATACAGCTGAAATTTCACTTACTGCCCTCTGGAGTAAACAGGTGGTACTACAAGCTTTAATTTCTCAGGAATCTTCCTTATGGTTCGGGGGCATGCGATTAATTGTGTTAATTTTAACACGTTATTTTTTTGTAATTAATTGTAAAATTAATCGCACTGAATTAACACATTAAATCGACAGCCCTAATTTTAACATTAAACGATTTCAAACATTATTTTATTGGACTGCCAAGTGCATTGTGCTTCACATACAATTTTTTTTTTTAACAAAGGCGTTATACAGTACTGCACGGTATTCAGTGTGTAGTAAGTCAGTGTACTATTGCTTATCTCCTATGTATCCATCTAATGCAAGGAGTCTATCTATGGGGACGGGGTCAGTGTATGTGACTTAAGCCGCAGTGTGTGTGTTCGAGAGAGTGTGTATAATAGGAGCGTATTTCCTGTTGGCACCCTGGTCGCTCTCACTCTCTGGCTCTGCGATTAGCTGCGGTGAGGAATCCGTAGCACCCGGCAGCTGGAATGTCCTGTTTGTCCAGCTCTGTTTGTGCTTTCTGCTCACTGTGTTTTGATTGGCCTGGCTGGCATTTGTGTGTGTGTGTGTGTGACGGTAATGCAGTGCAGAGCCTTGCTGTTTGATGTGAGCCATTGTGTCAGAGCCAGGCTGCTTCCTGCAATTGCAGAGAATAAGAGTGAGCGACCCTTACTTGGGCTTTTCCTAAATATAAGTTTAAATTGTGCGTAATTTCCGTATTTGCCACACTCCTGATGGCGCACACACACATGCTTGTGTCTCGGATTGACTGGGAGGGAGAGATGGTTTGCTGAAGCAACGGCGCAAAACACAACGTTAGAAATCTTTTATGTTATTATGAGAAGTGTTGAAATATTTTCGGTTCATTACTGTGGTGAGTCTAGGTAATTAATGGGAAACACTGGGCCTATCCAATCATAAGTGGACAGGCGAGGCACATCACTGTTGACACCTGGTCGTAATGTTTTTTTTTTTTTCTTTTCTCCCTAATTTGAAATGCCCAATTCCCAATGCACTCTTAAGTCCTTGTGGTTGCGTAGAGACTCTCCTTAATCTAGGTAGCAGAGGACGAATCCCAGTTGCCTCCGTGTCCGAGACAGTCAATCCACTCTTCCTATCACGTGGCTTGTTAAGCGCATTACTGGCATCAATCACTATGTCAGTGTGTTAATGCGTAATAAGCGCAAAACTGTAAAAGAAGAAAAATAAAGCACTAAAAACCGGCACATTGTTTCTCGTAATTATGCTTGCATTTACTGTAGCACAAACATGATGTTTATAGCATAATTCTCAGTTATTTTAGTGGATTACTTGTATTAACTGCGCTGCAGATGCGTGTACTTTGATGAGTGTTATTGGGTATCCGTTTTGATTGGTCCGGCATCAGTTGCTCCAGCTCTTGTGTTTGGTCACAACTTCGTTTGCACCGCCCCGGCGGTAGCCTTCTCTCTCGCATCTGGGTTTACAAGTGCACAAGTGAGATTTGCTACATGTTTATCGTAAAGGTAGTTACAGAAGTAATGGCTGGCAGATTTGAAGTTGCCATACCACATTTGAGAAATTGTAACTGTCAATTTTTGGTTGTACTGCAAAAGTGAATTAAAGTACAAAAGTTAATGTGTAAAACAAATTTGTGTCTGTCGTTTTATTTATGTGACCGTAATTCCGAAACAAAATTCTCTGGTCTGATGAAACAAAGATTGAACTCTTTGGCCTGAATGGCAAACGTCATGTCTGGAGGAAACCAGGCACCACTCATCACCTGGCCAATACCCTCCCTACTGTGAAGCATGGTGGTGGCAGCATCATGCTGTGAGGATGTTTTTCAGCAGCAGGAACTGGGAGACTAGTCAGGATCGAGGGAAAGATGAATGCAGCAATGTACAGAGACATCCTTGATGAAAACCTGCTCCTGAGCGCTCTGGACCTCAGACTGGGGCGAAGGTTCATCTTCCAATAGGACAACGATCCTAAGCACACAGCCAAGATAACAAAGGAGTGGCTACAGGACAACTCTGTGAATGTCCTTGAGTGGCCCAGCCAGAGCCCAGACTTGAATCCGATTGAACATCTCTGGAGAGATCTGAAAATGGCTGTGCACCGACGCTCCCCATCCAACCTAATGGAGCTTGAGAGGTCCTGCAAAGAAGAATGTGAGAAACTGCCCAAAAATAGATATGCCAAGCTTATAGCATCATACTCAAAAAGACTTGAGGCTGTAATTGATGCCAAAGGTGCTTCAACAAAGTGTTGAGCGAAGCAAATATTTCAAACAAACTTCTTTCACGTTGTCATTATGGGGTATTGTTTGTAGAATTGAGGGAAATAATTAATTTAATCAGTTTTGGAATAAGGCTGTAACATAAAATGTGGAAAAAGTGAAGAGCTGTGAATACTTTCCAGATGCACTTTATATACATATACTGTGTGTGTGTGTGTGTGTGTGTGTGTGTATACACACACGCATACATGCATGCATACATGCATGCATGCATGCATACATACATACACATACAGTTGCAATCGAAATTATTCAACCCTCCTGACCAGCAATTCATTCTGGTGATGTGAATTAAAACACATCAACTAAAACCTCAGTAAACAGTCAAAGAAAGTTTTTATTACACATTTGAGTGATTTTGAGAACTAGGAGTTCAGTTTACCCAAATTTTTAAATAAAAAAATAACTAATTCTCTCCACAAATGTCATGTTAAAAATATTAAACCCCCAAAGTCAATAATTTGTGGAGCATCCTTTATCCTTAAATGTTTCAAGTAAGTGTTCTCATGCTTCGGACACCTCTCTATTTTTTGCACATTTCTCATGAGCAAAAGCTTCCAGCTCATTGACATGCTTTGGTTTCTGTGCTGCCACTGCTTCCTTGAAATCCCAACAAAGGTTTGCAATGGGATTGTAATGATGGACTGAAAGGGCCATTTAAGGACATTCCACAACCTATCCCTGAACCAGATTTTGGACAACTTGGATGTATCCTTGGTGTTATTGTCTTGCTGGAAAGTCCAGTGTTCACCGAGCTTCAATTTACACACTGAAGGCATCACATTTTTCATGCCAAAATGCCCTGATACCTGAAAGAATCCATGGTGTCAGTCACATAGTCAGGATAGCAGTCTCCTGCAGCCGCAAAACACCCCCATAACAGGACTGACCCACCTCCATGCTTGACTGTGGGGTTGGTGTCATTCTTGTCATCACCTTGTCATCTTCAGACGTACTGCTGAACCGTGAGTCTAAAACTCATTTTCAGTTTAGTGTCATACGTCTATAAAACCTTCTTCCAGAACTAAACAGTTCTTCCCTATTTACTTGAATATTCAGTCAACTGGAGTCAACATTTCCCTTTTGCTTTCTTCCACACCCCAAGAAGGTTGCTGTCGTACCATATTTAAAAAATGTATGAATGGTGCTGCCATCTTTGCCTATTGGAAATTGAATACCTTGGAAATGTACTTTTAGCCATGACTATTCGTGTGTAAATAAATAATCTCCTCTATTAGCTTTTGAGACGGCTTATTTTTAATTGCATTTTTTTGCATAGAAATACATTTTAAAACTTTAAAATGACTTCATTTGGTTTTAAAACAATTACTTTGCATTACATATTTAAAGAACAGCTACGTGAAATAGGGGTTCAATAATTATGGCATGGCTGTGTTTTTAAAAGATCCTTGTATTTAAAAATATTAGGTTATATATTCACTCTATGACTTCTGAATGTGCCACTCAACTGATATAGATGAAAAGTAAAACAATTCTGGGACATTAGAAAAGCTTACCTTTTGTAAATCCTTACTGTCTTGATTGGATTGCATAATTTTTATTGCAACTGTGTATATATACACTACCGTTCAAAAGTTTGGGGTCACCCAAACAATTTTGTGTTTTCCTGAAAAGTCACACTTATTCACCACCATACGTTGTGCAATGAATAGAAAATAGAGTCAAGACATTGACAAGGTTAGAAATAATGATTTGTATTTGAAATAAGATTTTTTTTTACATCAAACTTTGCTTTCGTCAAAGAATCCTCCATTTGCAGCAATTACAGCATTGCAGACCTTTGGCATTCTAGCTGTTAATTTGTTGAGGTAATCTGGAGAAATTGCACCCCACGCTTCCAGAAACAGCTCCCACAAGTTGGATTGGTTGGATGGGCACTTCTTGCGTACCATACGGTCAAGCTGCTCCCACAACAGCTCAATGGGGTTCAGATCTGGTGACTGCGCTGGCCACTCCATTACCGATAGAATACCAGCTGCCTGCTTCTGCTCTAAATAGTTCTTGCACAATTTGGAGGTGTGTTTAGGGTTATTGTCCTGTTGTAGGATGAAATTGGCTCCAATCAAGCGCTGTCCACTGGGTATGGCATGGCGTTGCAAAATGGAGTGATAGCCTTCCTTATTCAGAATCCCTTTTACCCTGTACAAATCTCCCACCTTACCAGCACCAAAGCAACCCCAGACCATTATATTACCTCCACCATGCTTAACAGATGGCGTCAGGCATTCTTCCAGCATCTTTTCATTTGTTCTGCGTCTCACAAACGTTCTTCTTTGTGATCCAAACACCTCAAACTTGGATTCATCTGTCCACAACACTTTTTTCCAGTCTTCCTCTGTCCAATGTCTGTGTTCTTTTGCCCATCTTAATCTTTTTCTTTTATTGGCCAGTCTCAGATATGGCTTTTTCTTTGCCACTCTGCCCTGAAGCCCAGAATCCCGCAGCCGCCTCTTCACTGTACATGTTGACACTGGTGTTTTGCGGGTACTATTTAATGAAGATGCCAGTTGGGGACCTGTGAGGCGTCTGTTTCTCAAACTAGAGACCCTAATGTACTTATCTTCTTGCTCAGTTGTGCAACGCGGCCTCCCACTTCTTTTTCTACTCTGGTTAGAGCCTGTTTGTGCTGTCCTCTGAAGGGAGTAGTACACACCGTTGTAGGAAATCTTCAATTTCTTAGCAATGTCTCGCATGGAATAGCCTTCATTTCTAAGGACAAGAATAGACTGTCGAGTTTCAGATGAAAGTTCTCTTTTTCTGGCCATTTTGAGCGTTTAATTGACCCCACAAATGTGATGCTCCAGAAACTCAATCTGCTCAAAGGAAGGTCAGTTTTGTAGCTTCTGTAACGACCTAAACTGTTTTCAGATGTGTGAACATGATTGCACAAGGGTTTTCTAATCATCAATTAGCCTTCTGAGCCAATGAGCAAACACATTGTACCATTAGAACACTGGAGTGATAGTTGCTGGAAATGGGCCTCTATACACCTATGTACATATTGCACCAAAAACCAGACATTTGCAGCTAGAATAGTCATTTACCACATTAGCAATGTATAGAGTGTATTTCTTCAAAGTTAAGACTAGTTTAAAGTTGTCTTCATTGAAAAGTACAGTGCTTTTCCTTCAAAAATAAGGACATTTCAATGTGACCCCAAACTTTTGAACGGTAGTGTATATACACATATATACATACATACACATAAAATAAACATACAACTCTAAACTCTCTCCACAGACCCACTCCGAGAGCCCCCAAAAACATCAAATATATACCCCATTTAAAAGAATCCCATATCCCTAGCCTTCTACACGTTACCTCTTCGATTCTGACACCCTTCCCATCTCCTCTCACCACTCCCGAATTGAGGGTACTCCCACCGACTTCCAACCCCTTAAACAATCTTCCTGCCCATCATTGCACTGGTGAGGACCCAATCTTTTATATATTTGTCACTTACGTTGATGACCTTCAACCAAAATTCCTGAATCTCAGCACACCACCAAAAAACATGGGCCATGTCTCTAGGTGGGTGTGTCTTTAACACCAAGCCTATAAAGTCTAAAGGGGGTTCAATAGAATCTATGTAGTATCTTGAATTGTATATGTTTCACCCTTGCATCTCTAGATGTAGACTTGATAAAGGTTAAAGCTCTGTCCCCCATAATCTCATAATCTCTTGATAAATGTTAAAGCTCTGTCCCCCAGACTCAGCTAGCAGGGAGTAATACACTGATGCCTCATGACCTTTTCCAAAAGCAGTAATCATCTCTCCCAAAGTATCTGCAGCTTTAGTGGGATGTGTGCTACTCCCAAAAATAGTACAGAGCAGGTGGCGCAACTGTAAATACCTAAAAAAAGAAGATCTGGGAATCCCAAAATGTTGAGCCAAATTACCAAAGGATCTCAACACTCCACTCTCATATAGGTCACCGAGTGTAGTAACCCCCACACAATCCACTCTAAACAGCAGAATGGAGACTTATACAATTGCAGCATTAAAATAAATGTCTGAATTAAACACACTGGACACTTTTGTCCATACCGTGTGCAAATGCAAGATATCAGGGTTTAACTTCGCTTCTCCGGTTAGTTTGATAGAAAGGCTTTGCAATGGCGAAATAGGGGCAAGGACTTCTTGTTCAATTTGAAACCAGGGAGGGACTCTTTCAGGTGGAAGTGACGAATGAGCTAAATGCCTGAGACCAAACACATAATAATAAAACAAAATTTAGGTAGTCCTAGTCCACGTTTGTCCATCGGCCTATGTAATTTGTTGAAATGTAGTCTGGGACATTTACCATTTCAAATGAAAGACTTCACTATGTTGTCAAATTGCTTGAAAGATGAGTGGGGGACATCTATAGGGAGTGACTGTAGCAGGTAGTTGAATTTTGGAATACAATTAATTTTAATAATATTAACCTTCCCAATCATCAATAAATGCAATGAAGCCCACCTGTCCACATCGCTCAAATCTTTTAATTAAAGGGTTAAAATTAACTCTTAACTAAATCAGACAAATTTGTTGGGAATAAAATACCGAAATACTTAATGACCTGTTTGGGCCACTGGAGAGTACGCTGTCAGAGACATAGCTTTGGATGTAGCCCAATTGACCTTGTATCCAGAGAACTTGGAAAAGGAATTAATAATTCTGTTTTATTAATTCAGACATCATACAGCACTTCAGCTCTGCCTCTGCACTTTTAATATTCCCTTCCAACTCCACGAGTTCTTGTGCTTTGGATTTTTTGATGACTGAGGCATACTGCATGATCCAACCCCTAAGAACCACCTTAAGTTCCTCCCAAGCCACACCCACAGAGGACACTGAGGACCATTTGGTGTCCATATAAACATTGATTTCAGTCTTTAACATTTGTTGGAATTCAGGATTTTGCAAAAGGGATACATTAAAGTGCCAACTATATGATTTATTTTTTTCTGTATGTGGCAACATCTCTAAACTCACCAGGGCGTGATCTGAGACTAAGAAGTTGAGCAATCAACAACAGATGAAATGAGGGACTTGGATATAAAAAAAACTATTCTAGAATAAATTTTATGGACTGATGGAAAAAAAAGTGTTTAGTCCCTACAAGATGGGTTCAAAAGTCGCCAAATATCTGCAAGACCAAGATTTTTACACATCCTGTGAAGCGTCAATGTTGCTCTAGCACGCTTATACACTTTTGCTTCACTATGATCATGGACTGGGAAGAGAAATCAGCCTGGGATTTTACATAGCAACTAGCTGGTATGCCAGATTACCAGTCCAGCCCTGAATGAGTCCATTAAAAGATTAAAGTCTCCTCCCAATATTATATCATGAGGGGTGCCAGCGGCTTGCAACATCCTTTCAAGATCTATAAAAAAGCCCTGGTCATCAGCATTAGGTGTGTAAATATTAGCCAAGCCAACCTTTGCCCCTGAATTTCTGCTAAAACAATAATGACTTCCTAATTTATCTTTAATCTGAGATATGAATTGTAGATGTTTATTTATCAATATAATGACTCCCCTGCACTTACTTGAGCCAGCACTAAAGAAAACATGTCCACCCAATTCAAAATCTTCCCAAATTTTTCAGCTAAAACACAGGTTTTTGATTATTGTCTGTGAGTGGAGATTGCAACATTCAACGTCAGATTTTTATTTTACAAGCATTCACATTGTTGCTGTGAGTGTACTTTTCAACGTACAAATATTTATTGTACAAGTTCTCAAATTCAAATCTACAAGCTCTCGAGTTTTGCAACCATTTACCTTCATATCTTATCACCATTCACTTGCATTGTATGGACCCATAGAGCTCTACAAATCTTAATTTGTGTTCTGCAGAAGAAAGAAAGTCATATACATCTGGGATGGCATGAAGTTGAGTAAAGAAGGTTCAATTTGGCAAACTCTGACCTGCGAATTTGTATGACGAGAGGACTTGTGACCAGCAGAGAATTTAAATTTCACGCGCCGCCTTGGCTCATAAAAATAATACATATTTCAAGGCTGTTTATTTTTATTGTTTCAAGAAAGGGAGTATGTGGTATATTTTGAATAAAATATGATTTGCTATTTGTGATATATTTTTTTATTAAAACTAAAAGCCCTTGAAGGTGACATCACATCATGTGTATTGTGTTGTCTGAAATAATTGCACATGTTCAAAGAAAGCCTAGAGTGACTACGGCTTAACTCCACCTAGAAAATTATTCCAACTTCAAAAGAACAATTTAGACAACAATTTACTTCATTACTACAGTTTACTTAAGAATTCATGGGAGCTTTCAAACCCTCAGGTCCATTTGCCCCATAGACTACAATTGTGATTTGTAAATGGATGAGGGACAAATCAAAAGTCTGACATAATTGACAGCATCCCACAGATGCTGTCCAAAGACAAAAATTTGTAAATAACCTGCAATAAACCTTCAACACACAAGTTAAGGTGTTCTGAATGGGTTTTATTTTGTTTCTGTGTGGTTGCTTGGGTGTTCTGGGTAGTTGCAAGTCAAGTCATGAGAGCTCACAACCAACTCTCTATGATATTCTGGTCCCTAGATATGGGTCCACGTAGTCTGAAAAGATGTGGGTATGTCAATATACATTTTTCACCCCATTTGATCACCAGCCAGGTGAAAATCGCAAGTCTGATCTTTATAAAAGTAATGGCACACCTCTTCTCAACAAACAGCATGGTTGGGGGCCTGGGTAGCTCAGTGAGTAAAGACATACTGACTACCACCTCTGGAGTCACGAGTTCAAATCCAGGCTGTGCTGAGTGACTCCAGCCAGGTCTCCTAAGCAACCAAATTGGCCGGGTTGCTAGGGAGGGTAGAGTCACATGGGGTAACCTCATCGTGGTTGCTATAATTTGTTTCTTGCTCTCGGTGGGGCACGTGGTGAGTTGTGCGTGGATGCCGCGGAGAATAGCATGAAGCCTCCACACGTGCTATGTCTCCATGGTGATGCGCTCAACAAGCTGATAAGATGCGTGGATTAACGCATGATGACATAGAATGCATTGGGAATTGGGCATTCCAAATTGTGGAGAATAGGGGAGGGAAAAAAACAAAACAAAACAAGCAGCATGGTTTGAGGTATCATTCATGTCCATAGTACTGTACAAACCCAGACTGAAGTTTAATTCTTTGGTTTAGAAAGTGCCACTAATAACAAGCGAAAGCTGGTGAAAATCTATGAGAAAATAACACAAAAGATAATGATACACTGAACATAAGAGACACTCAAAGGAAGAAGAGAGTGAATTCTTCCCAAGTAAGGCAAAGGGAGGGTAAATGATTGACAGATCTTTTCAGAAAGAGATAGGAATGGAATGAGAGAGCGAGGGAGATGAAATGAGCTCTTCCTCTCACTGCTTTCTGGTTGAGAGCATTCCTGTGCTGCGATGATGTCATGAGAACTGGCCCCGGGCAGACAGGGCTGCTTATGTTCTTCAGAGGGGAGGGGCTGCACTCTTTCACCTCACGAAAAGACAGAACTATATATCACTTCCATACAGCACACAAAAATGTGTTTCAGAAATGAAGCTCAGACACAAACACAAGCTCTTGTGTATGTGCCCTCTAGGAATTCTCCAAATTGTCTGAAATTTGTGGTGCCGCCTTGTAATGTTTTTCTATGAACCTCATTTCATGTTGATTTGGTGATCTAAACATTCAATCCTGATAGCTTAGTTTAACCGTATAGGGTAGCTCAACATTTTTTATGGGTTAGAATTGACTAGATACTAGCATGTTAAAAATCTTGGTCACAAACATTGACAGGGTCACCAGCTGTAAATTAGTGCAGGGTATCATAATAGAGTTAAAGTGGGGGTATAGAAAACGATACAGAGGTCAAGGTGAAATTTCGCCCTACATTTTTTTTCTGGTTTTGGCACAAAGAGAGTTTATTCATACTGTTTTATAGAAGCTTAATTGCCTCTGTAAAGTTTGTTGTCTTTTATTATTTGGCTGTTTACATTTTTAAATATATGCTGCCCCATACATAGGCAGATGCCATCAAAAGCTGCACGCTAACTGAAATTGAATATAAGGATAAGTTAATGATTTGGAATGCTCTTCTTAGGCAGCTAAAATAGTTCAATTCAATAAAAACTTGCCTTTGAATTTGGCTAGAAGAATATATCTCACAAGGCAGCGTAATTATGCAACCTACCTTTGGTATAACCTTTTTTTAGGGAGCGTCCCTAGCTGTATTTCCATCCACAGATTTTTATACAAATTTGGGGATATTACATGGATAGGATGGAAACACCAAGCACATAAAAAACGTATACGCTCTCTTTGAGTTGGATAAACTCTATTCGGTAAGAAGACACAAACATAAACTATGCTTGAATTGCTAACACATACATTTACAGAAAGAATATATTGATGCACATCAAAAATGTTATGCGACTTTGCCTCAATAAGTCATGTTAAAGCATTATTCGCCCGGAGAATAATATCAAAATCATCGCAAAGCACCTCAAATGTTGCTCTGGTTATTCTGAAATGACAAAGCCTGTCATCAAATCGATTGGCTACTATTACCTTCTACAACTGTCTGACACGCTTTTGCTTCTAGGCATTAGGCGTCTGCCGCTGAACGCTAGCAAACTTGAAGTTCATCTGAGAGGTTTGTCTATGCGCTCTTAACTGCAATAATTTATTACATGTAACAAAAGGACCACAGTGGCTTCAACTTCCATTTTCATTTCTTTTTTGCACCAATTCCCCAGAAGTGGAACCAGGAATGGAAACGCTGCTTTATTCACATAGTTTTTGTGACTGCTTTTGAAAACTGCTTTCTCCTTTCTGGGAAACTGTTCTTTTTGCAGTGAATTACAACAGTGACGGTCAAAAGACGTTAGAGGTGTGACTCTTTTCTGGTGTCATGATTCGATCTTGTCCTTTTCTTCGGTTTCTTCAAATCAGCTTTTTATTTAACAGCTGTTTTAAAAAATCAGAAGTCACATTACATAAACTGACCTTTTACTTTCAGTATGTCTTGTGAACAAAACATAGAGCATCCATAAGATTAAATAAATGGTTCTATAGTTTAAAAGAGTATCTCAGTTTTTTAGTTTCTTTCTTTAGAACCTTATAAAAAAAATATTGGTTCTCCATCAAAACACACTGAATACTATTACTTCAACTGATTATATTATTTGTTCACTAATGCTGTATACTAGTAATACGTGTCCATAATGCGCTTGATGGTTTATTTAAAACGTGCAGGCAAGTTCTTCCTGTTTCCTTGCGTGGCTGTAATCTATCACGAGCGTCAATAATGCGCTATGATCAATGGCATTAAGATGCCGTTATAGTAATATTGATACACGATTGATGATTATGCCAACATCACCCAGGGAAAGAGCCGCATGTGAGCCGAAACTGCACACACTCCCTTCCATCTGTAAGCAGGCACTCAGTGCTAATTCGGACAGACATGAAACAATAACTAAAGCACTCGGGGTGTTCATGTGGGATTTCCACGTATTATTTAAAATACTTGAGCAGCACTATCACAACATCCCTTCTCGTATGCATTCTAATAGCAAGGTTGTTCCTTCTATAGTGATGTACATCTTGTGAATATTGAATATATCTTGAGATGAGTTTGAAGTGCAGTTTATGTTGATGCATGTAGCGTATTAGTGGAGGTATTTAAGGTGCTATATGTAATATAGACAACAAGCATTTGAAATGGGTACTGCAGTCCAAATTCTAAATATTGGAGAGTTGTCTTCCCCGCCCCAGACTCGAAGCTCATGCGGGTTGCCAGAATTAGCCAACTCGGCATCTGTTTTAAAGGATTTCTGGACATTAACCTGTCTCCATCTTCCAAAGGCTACTCCAATATTTATCCTTGTTTTACTACGCCTCTGGTTATGGTGGTTATTAGATGGATTGTGAGGCTTTTTAGGTCGTGTGGAATCCGTTATCTCTGATCTAGTTTGTTGTCTGGCTTCCATGGCTGCAGCATGTAGTGTTCCTTGCCTGCAAACTTGTTCAAATCTGGCTACCCGGCGGTGTCGAAATACTATTGGGCAGTGGGCAGGATCACACAGGCCAAAACATAAACAAAAATTCTGGCCCGGAATGGAAACTTCTAAGTAGAATATACTGACTGTAGCATTGTTATCGGAGAAGCCAGAATTTCAACTTAGCATGTTTCCTCTAATTCTCTAATGACATATTATGGTCATTTTATGATTTAGTACAGTAAAAAATTAAGTTAAGGACCCTGAAAAAAAAAAACATGGTTTTACTACAGTAAAATTGTAGTAACCATGACTACTATCACTATGGTTTTCTGAGCAGAAATCATGGTTTTGATACAATTAACCATGGATTTATAACAGTAATACTGTAGTTTCTATATAGTAACTATGATTTTACAATATATTGTAACCATGACAGTAACCATGTTTATATTGTGGTTACTATGATTTTACTACAAATGCCATGCTTAGATACTCAAATACTGAACCGTACCAAAACCGTGACCCTTAAACCGTGATACAAGCTGAACCGTGAGAAATTTGATCCATTACACCCCTAGTATATACAATGTTTACTATTTTTATTTACAATGTTTTTTTACTTGCTCCTTTCACACATCCCTACTTCTCATTTTCTCTTTTTTCCTTCTATCGCTTGCTGTCTATCTCTCTTTCTCCCTCCCTAATAGACACATGTGAAATTGTGTGTTGATGGGCATTTTTATGAGCTGTGTGTGTGGAGGAAGACATCATTTGTGTCTATGATTTACCGTGAAAGAGAGACAGACTGTCACCATATGTTTATATCTGTCAGCTTTTCCACCTCCTGAATTTATCTGCAAGTTTCCATGTTGTTGCAGACTGCAGAGTTATATTTTTCCAGAAGCTGCCATTCAAACCCATATTTATTTCCAGTTATCTTTCATGAGCGTACATTCTGAAAATGACACAGCATGCCTCCAAAGTGCAGGGCTATGTGCAGGGTTCACTGCAGCTCTGCAGACTCGCCTGCTGTTGCCAGTGTAAATGCTACACTACTTTACTTTAGCTGAGCAGCTAAATGGGGCTTAGTTGGTCATTTAATTTAAGCCATGTTTATCTCGCTGGTTCTCTTACTTTAAACAAGTGGGCTTTTCTGAAATGTTACCTTTGCAACAAAAGTCTTTTTAAGAGCTCTGCACAAATGGAATAATTGAGAGTTTCAGGGACCCAAAAGTATTTGGACACTTTAAGCCACACACACAAAACAAAATTGTCTAAATGTCATTGCATTAGACAAAAAAATATCAAACTGAGTGGCATTTATTTTAAAGAGAGTCTAGCACAAGCACACTTAAAGTTTGTCAGGTTTAAAAAATATTTAAAAAAATGGCCCACTGTTCAAAATGAAGACAACTTGACACAGACTAATTGTGTATTTATGTCAGCCCAAGCTGTTATATTTCCAAACTTGTGTGTAAAATGGCAATGTAAACAGAAGATACAAAATTATTTGAATTTTAATAGATTTTCTTGTTTTTTTTAATTACATTTTTTACATTTTTTTGCATTTTTTTTTCTTTCTTTTTGTAGCCTATATTGCTAAATGATTTCAAAACTATTAATGTGAACCTAAGATTCTTATTAAATGTATTCATATAATTAGATTCACAAAAATCATGATATCACAAATCATGTATTCTATATAACTGTGTAAGGGGACTGGGAAAATATCTAACATAACTTGATAAATTGTTTGTTTGCAGAAATCGTGTGGTTTGATATATTGTTAGATAATACAATTGAATTCATACATTTTGACTCGAGTGACTTAAATTAATTCAGTCAAGCAGTGTTTGGGAGTAGCTAACTACAAGTAGTGACACTACTAACTTAACTACATTTTCCAGTAGCGAACTACTTTTTCCAGCAAGTAGCGGTGTAGCGCAACCAAATGCAACATTATGTTGGTCGGATTATAACCAATATCCGTTTTTATTGCGTAGAAGCCAAACTTCTACCGGCAAAATGTCTGACAAATTTACAGCGTGTTCCGGCTGCTGCTTAGAATGACCTCCTGCTGTGCCCAGGTTTAGCCTACTTCCCTAAAGATACATTTTTTTTTGACAAACTCTCCTTGGGCTGACGTTTTGTGCTCGTCAAATATTTAGTGTAAATGAAAATATAAAAATGTTAAATAATTCCTATCATGCATAACTTTTTCTTAGCATTTAATTAACTATGACGTTTATGTTAAATACAGAAAATGACTGGTAAAATAAATATGGCATGGCAAATTATGGCATGAATTTTTTATAGCATGTATTCTATTTCTATCTATTATAGGGTGACCATATGTCCTTTTTTCCTGGGCTGCTGCTCTTTTTGTGGATCTGAAAAAAACATCTGGCCAGGATTTCAACCTTTAAATGGATTAGGCTTTGTCTTCATATTGATGTGCTCTCTACAATTAGGACTATCATACATTGTTTTTTTTGTTTTTTTTCATATGCACATCAGTTTTCACACATATACATGCCCTTATTTGATTATTCTGGCATAGAGGGGCAGAACACACACACTTTCAAAATCCTTTTTTTAGACGTTCTCTCTGTCCCACCCGCCTCACTCTCCGCATGTATGTGTGCCCGGGAAAGAGATCGCCAGACGTGCCCTGCCGCTTTCAGTAAGAAACATCAATAACGTAAATTCACTTTTAAAAGTATGTTCCCCAACTCTGCAAATTATTAAATAGAGCACCAGTCTCACACTTACTACACAAAGCCCTTTTTAACTGAAAATTTTGACTATATAGTGATCTTTAGGGAAGGCTAAACCTTGAAAAGTGTGAAGAATAGTAATATATACAAGTTGCTCCCAATGGCACGCCAGTGCCTTGCATGGCAGCTCTGCCGCCATTGGTGTGAGAGTGTGAGTGTGAATGTGTGTGTGAATGGGTGATTGGGACACAGTGCAAAGCGCTTTGGTAACCTCTAAGATAAAAAAAAAAAAAGCACTATAAAAGTGCAGACCATTTATATATATATATATATATATATATATATATATATACACACACACACACACACACACTGGCATCCAAAAGTTTGTAATAATGGACAGATTTTGCTGTTTTGGAAGGAATTTGGTACTTTAATTCACCAGAGTGGATCACAAAGTATAGTCGGGACATTATTGGTGTAAAACAGCTGTTTTGTCTTTGTCTGTTTGTTTTGTTTGTTAATGAGGGAAAGAATTGTGACTCATAGTGTGCTTGTGTGGTTAGTGAGTGAGATTACTGAACAGTAGCTTTGCTTTTGGGTGAATGAGAGATTTGCACTATTGCAATAATTGTTTGATTTGCTAATATTTCATTCATAGTGTGCTTGTAACTTAGAAGCCCTCTCCGGGTTGGGCTTGGGAATAGGGGTCAACAGAGGCTGGCAGTGCTTCCTCTGTGCCTGATCCGGCTGATGTTATCAAGGGTTGGAAGTCTGTTTGCTTTGGGAGAACTGGGCAGTTTGGGGTGGGAAGAGCCGAGGAGCAGCAACCCCCCCACCCCATGGGACAGTCGAGGTATATGGACACTGGGGTCAGTCTCTCTGGCTTGGGAAAGACTTACAAGAGCCCAGACTACTGAATGACATTAAATTGGAATGGAAAAAAAGGCCAAATTCAGACAAGAAAAGATGCACGCTTGCCCCTTTTCTCTTCCCTCTCTTACGTCCCTTATCTGAGGAAATTCTGTTTTCTCACAAGAACCATGCTACTGCGCCCATGGTGCTTGCGCATAAGGAAAAGGAAGCGGTGTGGAGGTTAACATCATCCGTTTCACCTTTTGATGAATAAAAGGGATTCCCCCAGTGATATCATCTGAACTTGAACCATAGCATGCTGGGATATTTTAATTACATGCTGGGACTCTTATCAGACTTTCTTGATATCCTGCCACTTTTTGATTTCTGCCCTCTTTGAAGATCTACATTACAAAGAGAGGGGACACCGAAGGCCCTAAAGCCACAGTGTAAAAGCAGTAGGCTGAAGAGCTTGAAATCAAAGCGACAAACTCCACCGCTGTGGGAGAACTTTACCGCTACCCCCCCCACACACACACACACTCCCTCACCTTCCCCAGTGAGGTCCTGATTGGTCAGATTGCGTACCTGTCTCTGTCCGTCTGTTTAAACCTTCCCTCTGGGAGGCATGTCTTTTGCTCTCTCTCACCATTTTTTTCTCAGTCTTTTCTTCGTCTGTTTTGGTGAGCCAAGCTGGTCCAGCCGGTTCCCACAGAGTAGTTCCCATGGTTATCGGCGAGGAGATAGCGTCAGGGATGGAGGACGATTGGGATGGGGGGTTGGGGTGTTTGACAGAAACCGGGAAAGACAGCTCCGCTGAGGGAGATAGTGGCTCTGTTGCATGGGGGTGGGGGGGGGGGGGGGGTTACTGGGGTCCAGCTCTGAAAGATATCAGAGGAGAGCAGAGGGCAAAGAGAGCTGGAGTTGGTGGGGGCGTTTGAGGGACTGTGGTGGGGTGGAGCAACGGAGTTGTGGGGGCACTTGGAGAGGGACAGATTCAGTTCCCACACTCATAATGATTGTGTCACTGAAGACCGAAAGGGGACAGCCTCTGGCCCTGGGGAATTTTGCAGGACCGACCAGGACACAGGAGAAGGAGGGGTGGTGAGAGCTTGGTGATGGGGTCTGTGACACAGGAACTCTCTCAGGCCTTTTTAGGCTTCACCTCTTCGCATTTACACCCAAGGTGAACCCTGAACCCAACCCCCAACACTCCTCTACCTCAGCGCTTCCACTTCATCTCCTCCTCCTTCTAGTTACTTCCCCCCAGGCTTTTGTTCACCATCTTGTCCCATTTCCTTTCTACACCCTTGTTCTTGTTTTTCTCTCACACATCTTTTTGTCCACCCCTGCTGCCATCTCAAAGCCCTCTGTTTTTGTCCTTTCCTTGTGGACACCAACATTCGGAAAACGGACACTTTGAAGTCGATTTTCTCCTCAGGCTCTCATGTCTTATCCAGCATCATTAGCACTTGACCTTAATCCCCTCACACCCTTTGATTTCACTTTATGTCCACTACGCTATGTGTTTGCGTTCAAGATTATCTATGTGAGAAGATCAAGCTTATTGGTCCTCATTTGCACTCTTATGCCACAGCACAGTGAGCCTTCATGTTCGCAAAACTATTTTTCTGATTTTTATACTCCGCACCTTTGTCTCACTTTGACATGGGGTAATGGGAAAATTATAATAAAAATAATATATATTGGCAAAATATAAAATATATATACTGGCAAAGACAGATTTTCGATGGGTTTTCAATAGGGATCAGTAATGATGGTAACTAATTTTCATGTCAAAGTTCAACTAAATTGAACCCCTCGTGAAATGTACATTGGGAAATTCTTTGCAACCAGAAGTCCATCCGGTGGAATTCCTTGTTGTGCAGTTTCCTATTTGAGATGCGTGTATTTCACCCACAGAATTTCGGCATGCAAAGTTAAATGTGACTGAGCCTTAATAAATGAGTCTGATTAGGTTTCAGGTGGACCCTAAACCAGCTTATTTATACAAAACTTTTTTAACTGCTGACTAGTCATTTAGGCAACCTACCATAGTCGATTTCGATATTGTTTTGCACATCTGCAACTGAACAGTTTTTCCCTCATTTAGACCTTTCTTGCACACGGTAGATAAATGCATGCTAGGTTAACAAAGGAAAAACAAACCAGCACTGCCGGATTTTCCAAACTTTACATTTTCAAACTGTTGACCCACCCTGTGTTCTGAAAACACTTTTTGTCAGCCTGCGGGGTCTGAAATCTGTGGTGCCCAGTGGAGTGGGATGGGCGCCAGTCATCCCACGTCTTTCTCAGGCTCATCCTCCCCTTCAGGGCTGCCATTGCCAATATTTACAGTTGAGTATGAATCATGGAGACTTCACAATGGCATTCCAAACATGCTTAAGTGTGCTGGTTACAGAGAGCGAATGAGGGATGAAACAGAGGTGTGAAATGTAGCACGAGGCTTGCGCAACAGAATCTGGTGGCGCTCCCATAACAAGACCCCGGGAGACAGGATGGGACAAATACAACAGTGAGTTACTGTGGGTGTGGTGGGAAGACTGTGTGACACCACAAACCTTGACCACATTTTCTCTCTTTCTTTCAATCTCACTATGAGTTTATCTGTGCTGTGAAGCCACTCTATATTCTCTTTTTTGTGTGTCTTTGTGGGAGAATATTTAATCTCAACGAGGCAGCTCTCAATAACAGTCAAACAGTATGTCAAACTTTACTTTTGAGTCCCAAATGAGGCTTGGCAATATAGCAATTGAGATTTATACATTTTCTCTGCAATAGTTTAGAAGTGTGAAAATGAAGAAGTAAAATACAGTAAAAAATCTAGACTAAAATAATTGACTTTCCATACTGTTTTTTAATAAATGAACACATTATATTTAATCATTTGTATTTTTATGCACCAGTATAATAATACATAGAAAAAAAACTATATTTACCTTCATATATGTTTTTACTAAAACAAGTAACATACCACATGGGTACGTTGTGAACATTTTTGAGTGATATGAACAAATAATGAAATCAAGATTTTGAACCAGATCATGAGTTCAACTGAACTGATTCTTTGAAATGAATTGATTTTCTTGGCTCTATACCAGCATTTTTGCTACTGATGTTTAAATGATAAATTATTATAAAATATCTGCCTTAATGCTCTCAAACTCACAAGTCATGACACAAGGTGAGAGAGAAAACTAACCTACTATTACATTCTGTTGTAGGCGAATTTGGACCAATGCAAAATTCACAGTGTTTGTTAATTTTATATCTGCAACAAAAAAAATCCAACATATAGTAAATATATGATATATCACCCAGCCCTAGTTCTAACTCTCATCTAAATTCAAAATCCCCCTGCGACGTCCTCAAGGGTATTTGTTTCTGGAAGTATATAAGAGTCATTGATCTGACCGCCTGAGACGAAAGAATGAGAAGAGCGAGAGAAAAGAAAGAGCTATCAACCATTCTTGGTTTCAAGGCTCGTAGTGGGGCTATTATCCCCCTATTTGGGCAGTGTTAAAGAGCTCAGCTATGAGAAGGGGGCAAGTATCAATGGGGTTGGTGGAAAGGCTGGCTTCACAGAGGCCAAGCTACCACACAAAACCCCCAGTGCCCCCCTGAGCTCTGCAGCTAAAGCCCACACAAAGAGTCTCCTCACAGGCCATTATTTCCCAGCTCCCGTGTTTCTCTGCAGAGCTCCAGTCCCTAACCAGCCCCCCTTGTCCAGCGCTGCCAAGAAGCTTTCTGGGTGTATGTTGTTCCAAGACCAACAGGGTGAGCCTTTTCTGCACACATGTATGTTGTTAGAAAAAGAGAGAAGTGTCAGAACAGATTGCATGGCGACTGTGTCCTGTCCAACTGTCCAGAGCGGTTAGGTTCAGCTTTCTGGGCAATGAACAGACCATTAGCACTTACAACAACGCTAATCTAAACCACCTCGAGGCAGGGTCACGTGAGCGAGAGAGCGAGGTCAACACTGATGAGCTTTCTACTAATGCCTCAAGTAAACTAGCAATCTCGCATCTTATTACTACCTCCAAGAGAAATGAACTTTTGGTTTTCTTCTCAATGTCTTTTGATGTTCCTTAGGTTCAGTTCAGAATTATTATCATATACTAGAGTTGTGGAAATCATAGCTTCACTAGCTAAAGCTACTTTTAATTTGATGTAGTTAAACTGCAGTCAAGCTACATTGGAACAGTTAAAAGGGGCAAAACTGTTTAAAAAAAAAAAAAGTAGATTACTATATGGATGAAATTATTCTGACATCACACAACAGGCAACTATGGCACTGGGTTCTTTTAAATAGCAGATTTCAATGGTGGATATGGGCTTCACTGATGTTTTTTTATTATCACCATTTTTGCTTTATATAATGTAACAATATTTTTGTAATGTAAAAGTAAAAGTTATTAAAAAGGGATATATTATCTATGGTTTACAACGAAGAAATTATGTTTAGGTTCTTTCTGAACTATAGGCAAAACAAGTTTTAACTTGGTTCAAAAGGCATGTATGATTGTGTCAGACATGTAACGGGTTGATTAATACACCTCCTCACATGCTTAACACACTTTTAATGCCTGAGAAATGTGACATCAAAATGAAAACTAACATTAGGCATGCAATACGTGTCTTAACTGATCAAGCTATTATCCCACATATAGTTCATCATATTCCACATTCAAACTTAATAACAGCAGTTTATGATTGAACAATTGTTTTTACTGCATTCAAAATAAATACAAAAACAATTTTCACAGTGTGACTTTATTTTTATTCGCATATCCTTTCACAAACAGTAGCCGATGCGATGGTGGAGATTCTTTTACAGGTCTTGCACGGATCTTAAAATGAAACCCGCGACTCTAACACAAAATTGCTCACTCGCCAAGCAAGTTTTGTCAAAATAGGCTGTATTTTTTTGTAAGCATCATAGGCAACATTCATGTAAATTTATATCCAATTTTTAAAACTTCAATGTCATGACGAGGTTATCACTTGTACAATTTATAGCTCAATACACAGGTTTAAACCGAAGAATAAACCAAAGAATGTTAAGTGCATATATATATATATATATATATATATATATATATATATATATATATATATATACACACACACATACACATACACACACACTACTGGTCAAAAGTTTTGAAACACTCGTTCTTTATTATAATCTTTCTTTTTTTTTCACATTTTAGAATAACAGTAAAGTCATCAAAACTATGGAATAACATAAATGAAACTATGGTAATTATGTCGTGACTAAACAAAATAAACAAAAGTGTGTTTTATTTTGGCTGCTTCAAAGTAGCCACACTTTGCCTAGAATTTGCAGACATGTACTCTTGACATTTTCTCAACCAACTTCTTGAGGAATCATCTTGGGATGCTTTTTAAACAGTATTGAAGGAGTTCCCATCTATGTTGGGGACTTATTGGCTGCTTTTCTGGTCCAATTTCAAAGACTTTTTTATTTAAATAAAATGTTAGTTTTATAATGAAATAAATATGGTAGAATTGTGGTAGACAATTATATTTATGTCTACAAAACTCATTTCAAACATTTAAGTATATGCCTTCAGATTTTTAGATCATGAGAAACATTTCATTCAAGTGTTTTGACTGGTATTCTCTCTCTCTCTCTCTCTGTCTCTCTCGATTTTGAAAAATGACGATAAATACAGACAATAACACCAAGTACACAGAATTAAAAGTCAAATATGAAAAGATCAAGTATAGCAGCAATGATGATGATATGTACAAATGTAATGTATGAACATTGGGCCCCAAGTGCCACATTATAACCTTGATTTTTGACTTCTTTTTTATTTAAAGAAAGGAGAGAAGTTGAAATAATTGTTTTGTTTTTTTGTGGTAATCAACATTATGCCACAAATGCTGTCGATTGAGCTCAACTTGTATTGAACCTGGAACATTCCTTTAACGTGTGAGGTTGAAGTTTTGTTTTTTTTCCCACATGTGCAAAATACCGATATTCTTAAGACTGCACCAATGTTGTTATTGGCCGCCCGAGCTTGCCACAAATGTGTCAAAGACTGAGGTTTGCATTGCCGACAGGGCAGGAATCTAAACCCTAGTCTTGTTCCCACGCTCACCTGCCTCTGTTTCAGTTTGAATCATAGGACTATCCCCTCATTGGTTAGAAGCTTGGTCATGTGACCCAACCCACAGCACAAGCTGCCTCTATGCGGTCCAGGATTTTCCCATGGGAGCGGCAGTGAGAGGGAGAGAGGGAACAGGAGTCTTTGCGAGGTTCCCTCCATTTCCCCTCCCCCACCCAATTTCTATGGGAGCTGTATCGGCCCTTTCTTCCTTCAGCACGTCTCTCTAATTGGAAGTGTTTTTTGCTAGTTGGAGGCTAATGTCCTCACATGGGAGTGATATCTGGAGCATATACCCCCAAATTATACTGCAGATACAGTGATGCGTCTTATCAACTATGTGAATTTTGCAATTTTTACCTTAGGCACAACAAAGTTCACACATGGCTAACCATTCTGGTAACTAGATTACCTTTACATCTTGTGAAGAAAACGTGCACGGTGCTTGCCCATGCAAAACTTGCTGCTACAATGCTGGGGGGATGTGGATGGTTGCCAGGGCATTGCTACACCGTTGCTGGGGTGTTCTGGGAGGTTGCTAGATATCATGGACACCACCAAGTTTCAATGATATTCTTTAGACTTTATTATTAGATTTGTTTTTTGTGTGCACTCCTGTTTTATCGTCCACCAGCCGCCAGGTGAAAATTGATGATTGGATTTCTTAGAACAAACCTCTCTTCAACAAGCCACATGATTCTAATTTTGAAGGCCTATATAAACTTCGGTCTTCCGTGTGCCACTATATCTTGCACACAGTACACGTGATACAAATTTCAGCATCAGTACAGTATGCATGGACTGCTTTTCCCCTCGCACAGCCTAGCTGTTGTAGACGTGCAGACAGTCCGCATCTTTGCGCATCGTCTGCACATGCATCTGGTGTTGACTTTACTAAAGAGTAGCACAAACCAGTCAGAGTGCGCATGCGTCAAACGAATCATGCGCCAACGTCAAAAAAGTACATTTTGAAAGGCTAGAGCGCTTGAAATGCACAAGATGTTATGGCATACTAAAAAACGAAGGATACCCTATCCTCAACACGGTGTACTTAAAAGGTGCGATAGAGCGACAAGTTTCGCATATTAGCAGCAAATTTATTGTAAATTAATTATGATTCATAATTTGGGAGTGGTGGTGGTGTAGTGGTCTAAAGCACATAACTGGTAAACTGGTAATCAGAAGGTTGCTGGTTCGATCCCCACAGCCACCACCATTGTGTCCTTGAGCAAGGCACTTATCTCCAGGTTGTTCCGGGGGGATTGTCCCTGTAATAAGTGCACTGTAAGTCGCTTTGGATAAAAGCATCTGCCAAATGCATAAATGTAAATGTAATTTGATGTAAATGTCCTGTAAACATAGTCAATATTTAATTGTCATGTTCGAGTACATTTTCAGTCATTTAGTTGACGAGATTGACACTTGACAGTGTTATACATGGAAGTTTAATACCTTGACCTAATTGTACAATGCTGTATTTACTAGCAGTAGTAATAGTAATGCTTGACTTATCACACACACACCACAAATTACAACATGTTCACAGTGTTGAGGAAATGTTCAGGATCAGATCTTGGATGATATTGGAATTCTTTAGAGCAAAAGCGACTTGCTCTGATGTGTCTAACAATCAAGAGTTAAATCATAGCTGGATCTGCAATAAAAACAACACTTGCCTCTTACATATAGCATTGACATACTTGCCATCGGGTTCGGTCTAGTCACGCCTCACTGTCTCTCTCTCGTGTTTATGTACGTTCAAGAGTGAAAGCTTGCGTAAGTGGTTTTAGAGACAAACACAGATGGAGAACGAGTTGCAGCAGTGCATGGATGAGTCTGAGAGTTGGCTGAGCAGGTTTAGACTTGTTCTTGCATGGGAAACTCAGGAGCTGGGTAAATAGTTGCCGGTGTGTTTTTCGCAGTGTGTGGGAAGGGATCTCTCAAGGTGGAATGGAGAGAGCGTGAGAGTGAGCAGCCAGGGGTTGCAAAGGGCACCTGTGTCTGTCACACACACACACACACACACACACACACACACACACACATATACACGTCTCACTTTTCACAGCACCTTACGAGTGTGCAGACTAAATATTTTTCAAACTAAAAGTGAATGCAGTTTTCATGGAGACATATATGAACCGTGGTAATTTACATTTTTGACATGACAATTCCTGGCATATTGTATTATTAAGTAAACATTATTACAAAAACGTGGATTACTTGGAAAATAATTTTGACTCGCCCTTCGTTTATAAAAAATTTTAAAAAAAAATGTGAGGCACAAAAAAATGGAAGTGTATGGGCCAATCTGTAAACATAAAATTTGCAATGTAAACATTATACATGTTAACATGACTAAACATCACATGATAAAATATATATTTATTGTCCTAAATGTAGCCTCATTGTCTATTTAAAATATAATTTAATATTTTTTTGTATTGATTTGGGGTTAAATATGATCAGGACAGTTTGTGTAATTTAACTATAATTTGCTGCTATACAATTGTCCCCTACATTTCCATTGTAAGTGCTTTAATGTAAACATGATTCAGGTGTGTCTTTACAAACGGAGAGGGAATTCGATTTTATTTGTCAATTTGTATTGAACTTAGAACATTGCTTTAAACAACCATAAACTAACTAATATCGCTTAACAGAAGATTCCCATTACATTTTCACTTCTTTTCATTTTTCTTTGGGGAGAATCCCACCTTACACCCTTCAAACACACAAATGTGAAATCCATGACTGAATTGTCTATATGTCCTGTTAAGGTGTCCTTTTCAACATGTACCAATCTGGCTGGTGTTACTGAGAGTTTAGTGACAAGGCTTTTAGCACCCATATGTTGTTTGAAAAGGGTTGGGAATTGGTTCCTCCCTTAGGCTGATACAGAAGCCACACTGAGGTGTGAATTCATGAGAGGCGACACAAACTTCTAACCTCACACCTAGCTTGCATCAGTGGAGACAAACTCTTTCTGTGTGGGGGTGAACAGAACAGAACTGTTTGAAACATTTCTGCCTGATCTGGGTTCACAAATGCATCTACCACAGCCAGAAATAAAAACAGCCAAGAATTAAATACAACTTTTATTTACTATGCTACACTCCATCAAAACAAATTATGATCATGCTGCATGTGTTTTATGACCACACATTTCTTTAGAGACTTCATGGATATTTGTGCTTTTAAAAAAACATTTGTCACAGTGAAGGCAAAAAGGGGATTAAAAAAAAAAAAAAAGGGAAAATCTTCCATTTTATACACTTTCATATAAATTTTAACTCAAAATCTTGACGTTGTCCATGGACATGTGATCTGCCAACGACCTATGTACTTCCTGTATTTTACTGCACTACATGGACAGTATAATCATCATTAACACTTCATTTAACAATGTTGGAGATTTGATAAACATGATGTCATCATTTTTTATTGCATAGAAATTGTTTTTTTTCCTGACACCTCTTTCAAGGCTTGCAATTGTGATGAGTACTTCAAGTTGCAGAGAGAGGATATGACGTGCATGATGAAAGAAAGAGGTATTTGTTTGCCATTTTGTTTCCTTTTTTCGATATGACACGCTGGCGGCCAAAAGTTTGGAATAATGGACAGAATTTGCTGTTTCAGAAGGAAATTGGTACTTTAATTCACCAAAGTATAGTCAGGACATTACTGATGTATAAAACAGCACCATCACTATTTGAAAAAAGTCATTTTTGATAAAATCTAGACAGGCCCCATTTCAGGCAGCCATCACTCCAACACCTTATCCTTGAGTAATCGTGCTAAATTGCTAATTTGGTACTAGAAAATCACTTGCCATTATATCAAACACAGCTGAAAGATATTTGGTTTGTTAAATGAATCTTAACATTGTCTTTGTGTTTGATTTTGAATTGCCACAGTATGCAATAGACTGGCATGTCTCAAGTCAATATTAGGTCAAAAATGGCAAAAAAGAAACCGTTTTCTCTAGAAACTCATCAGTCAATCATTGTTTTGAGGAATGAATGCTATACAACTGCCAAAAAACTGAAGATTTCATACAAAGGTGTACTCTACAGTCTTCACAGACAAAGAACAACTGACTCTAACAAGGACAGAATGAGATGTGGAAGTCCAGATGTACAACTAAACAAGAGGATAAGTACATCAGAGTCACTAGTTTGAGAAACAGACGCCTCACATGTCCTCAGCTGACAGCTTCATTGAATTCTACCCGCTCAACACCAGTTTCATGTACAACAGTAAAGAGAAGATTCAGGGGTGCAGGACTTATGGGAACAATTGCAAAGAAAAATCCACTTTTGAAACAGAAAAACAAAAAGAAAAGGTTTGAGTGGGCAAAGAAATTTAGAGCAAAATCTCTACATTATTCAAAACTTTTGGCCACCAGTGTATATGAAAAGTATTTGTTTTAATGAAACATTGAATACATTTACATATTTTACAAAAATGTATAGTCTCTGCCACTGTTTTTGATATCCTGTGAATTATTAACATTTAGTATTAACAGTATTTATCCCATATCCTTCGTAGGGATGTGAATCATAAGAAATGTAACGATTCTGGGTCTAATTGTGATTCCTCTTAACATTTCCGTGTCCTTAACAGTTACATTAATGATTCTTACTTGCGTGAAGAAATATTTGGAAATGCAATTTTATAACATATGACCTACATGACACTTGTCGCGCTGCGTTTTTAGTGCTGAAGATCGAAAAAAAATAAAAAGGCTCTTAAGAATCATTTGGTTGGGAATCGGACTACACTGGTGACACTGTAGATTCAAAAGAACTGGCTTACAAGAGTAATTCATTTGGGAATCGGACTGTACTGTTCATTCTGTAGATTCAAAACACCAGCTCATAATAGTAATTAGTTAAGAAATCGGACTACACTGGTCATGCTGTAGATTCAAAACACCGGCTCACGAGTAATTTGTTTGGGAATCGGACACACTGGTCACTCTGTAGATTCAAAAGAATATGCTCATGAGAGTCATTCTTTTGGAAATCGGACCACTCTGGTCACACTGTAGATTAAAAACACCGGCTCATAAGAGTCATTATAGGAATCGGAATGCACTGGTTGCGCTGTTTCGTGCTGTCAATTCAAAAGTATCTGCTCACTAGAGTCATTCATTCAGGAATCGGACTGCACTGTTTGTGCCTTGATTCATGCTGTACACTAAAAAGAACCTTTTCGTAAGAGTCATTTGTTCGGGAACCGCACTTCACTGGTCAAATCATTCATTCTGAAATCAGACTACACTGGTTGCACTGCATGTTTTGCATGGTAGATTCAAAAGAATTGGCTTATAAGACAAAATTGTTCATTAATCTTACTGCTGGATGTGCTGTATACAAAGTCGTCTTCACGCATGTGTTGAGCACCATAACTTTATTTGTCCTCTTAAAAAGGTCTTATTCAGGACATCGTACCCAAGCGGGATGACTGCAAACTGCAAGATGAGACACAAGCAGATTACAACAGCTGGAGGCCCCCAGAGGGTCCCGAGTTCACCCCTCACTGCCGCTGGGCCCCACAAACTGCCCTGGACCCCCAGACCTTCAGATTCCCCAGCGGGGCCGAAGTTCAGTTGGAGACTGTGCCGCCAGGCCTCCTTCCCCGTATACCAGTATACTTCATCTGCACTGGCTGCGGAAAAGTATTCTGGGAGGGGACCCATTTTGACAGGGTGCTGTTGCAGTTCCAAGAGGTCTTGCATGTTAGTGAAGATGTGGCTATGAAAGCATAAGATCAGTTCCAGGTTTAATGGACTGACCCCATTGCTTTAAAAGTTGTAGTTGTTGTTTTAATTTTTTTTTAAATTGAGATTTTTTTTTATTATTATTCTTTTAATGGAGGTATTTGTATTTGCTACATTGTGTCACAGTAACCGTGCAAAAGCAACAATGAAAAATAATTGACTGTTTAAACTTGTTTTGCGCTGTAAAATATATAACTAATATGTTTTACACAATAAAATGATATATAATGATATCATTATAATACTTTGTCATATAGTTGTTCATAAAATATTGTTTATAAAAAGTGTTTGTTACTTTTTATGAAATGATTTATCACAGATAGTGATTAAACACATTGAGTTATCTTTTTTTCTCAGCATGGCACAAGAAATGTTCAACCCAACATTGTTTTATAAAACTTGTTAAAATCTATCTTTTCTACATATAATCTTTTGCAGTTATCTCTAAAAACAAAGTTTTGTTTGCTTGAATGTTTTCAATATGCGCCATTGTTTATGTTTAGTCTTTAAGTCATATCTTCATTTGTAAATCTGTCAAAACTACAAATATATCTCGGTCCCCCAAAGACTGTGCTCCTGTATTCATGCCAATTGCTGGTTTCCCTCCCAAGTTGTTGAGGACGATTTTTAAGTTCATAACAGGATGGGCCACATACAGTCCTTCACACTGCCCTCCCAAGTCTAATAAATCCATGCTGAAAAAGAGCAGCCCACATCTGTGTCCCCTTTTAAATATGTGCTCCCTGAATATGAATATAAAAGTGTTCACTGTAACTGTAGCTCTGCGTGTTTTCATTCACTCAAGATAATCTTGTCTGCTTACAGTCGGAGCTCTAGCTAGCCCTGTTCAGACCGCCCCGGCTCTTCTGCACTTCTGTTATTTGATACTAGCTCTTTCTTTGCTGGGAAGAAAAGCTTGCCTCTTTCCCACGCTCCTTGAACACGTGGTACTGGGGCTGAATCGGACTCAGAAGTCCCTCCCTCTATTGAGACGTCACGCCAGCCTCACAGATTCCCTGGCCCGCGACTCTGGGGCCTCTGCCTGATCTCTTCCCCCACCACTTGACTGTCTGGCTCAGGCGTCAAAAACCTTGAACAGAGGCAGGCTTGGCTGACCTTTGTAGAGCTCCCCTTCACTGCAGTGAAACACCAAATATTTTTACTTTTCCTTTGGAAGAACTTTTAAATCTTAACACTGCGTGGTTTAAGCATACCCGGTTTAACCTGAATAGTATTTGCACACAGTGGATGACTTTCAAGCCTTCCCATATTCATATTTAATAACACATCTTTGCACTTGCTGGCATTGGGAGGAGTTTTTAGCTTGCCTCCGCATAGCTCTCTCTCACTGGGTTAGGTTTCTGATAAATGTGAAATGGAGGCATGGGCCCAGGTGGAATGATGCAGGACTGTTAAGTACAGTACATCTGACACTGAGCAAATGGCCCGCAGGCTATTCTCAGCTTTGCCTCAATTAGCACCTTTTTGACGTCCCTTTTATAACTTGTCACTTTGATGTTAACTTAACAGTGTTATTTAAGATTCTCACGTTGGCTCATATTGTATAGACTACTTATAACAAACACAGTTATTAAAAAAAGTTACATTTAAAACTTATATTTAAACTTTTTTTTTTTAAGGATTCCAGTGGCCATCTCATGTATTAGTCCCACAAAGCCTTAGAACATTGAAACCACACTTGGAAATGTATGAATTTCATTGCACACTGTAAAAATTTAAATATCAAACCAAGTGCCAGATTTTCAGAACTAAACACTTTTCTAAGTTCGTTACTTTCTCATTTAGCCTACTATGGACATGCTATACTAACGTTTGATAGAAAGAAAGACTTAATTCTGAACAGTTAATCTAATGTTTTATCATTTAATTCTCAACAAACTTGATAAAGTGTTTTTCTGCTATTTTTCTCCAAAATATATTCCATTATTTTTATATTTTATGTCATGTCGTGCAATGACTTTCATACATTTTTAAGTGTGACTTAAGTGTCCAAATACTTTTCGGGGCCACTGCAAGTAAGTCTTCTATAATATAGAACATACTAAGTACCAGAAACCGTGCAAATTTGCTCCTCGGGAGAAAACTTGCCACTGGGAGAGGCCCGCATTTTCTCAACAAATATTTTTCAAAAGGCCAGTGCAAATTCTGATTAGCCAACAGATGTGATGAGATATCTCGACAGGTTTTAAAGAACACCTCTGTTTCACACATGGTTGAATTACCTCACAAACGCACTTTGCCTCATTCTTTAAAATGTTGGGAAATTTTTTGCTCAAGGGGAAAATAGGTGCTTCCAGTTGAAATATACTGTTGAGCACATTGAAATCTGGTACAACTGAAAACGCATGCCTGAAACTCAGTACTTACACGTGCAGGAGATATTAAAGAAGGACATATGTAAGGATAAGTTACTACAAATAATAAATAATTTGGACAAGGTGTTTGTACAACCCCTGGCAAAAATTATGGAATCACCACACTTTGAAAATGTTCACCCAGCTTTTTACTTAATAGCAAATAAACAAATCAGATATGACACAAAATGATTTTTGGTTAATAGCTGAACATTCTGGCTTCATGAAACATCCCTAAAACTAATTAAATTACATTATTTTAATTCATGGCATATTTTTTTCCCAAATCAAGTTATGTCAAAAATTATGGAATCACTTAATGGTGAGGCAAAAATGATGGAATCACCTTGTAATTTGCATTTCTAAAACAAATACCAGCACAAGTCTAAAAATGCAAATTAGTCTGCAGTTAAAAGAAAGTGCTCACAGACCTTAACAAGCTGCTGAAATTGGCTAATTGAAAGGAAACATGGCCCCAACAAGAGATTTGTCAGTTAAAACAATGGCAAGGATTTTATAACTCCTTTAATAGGAAACCAACACGGAGTGTGGCAAAAGAAGTTGGTTGTTACCAGTCAGCTGCGCCTAACATTTGGTGCAAGTTTAAATCAAATGGGAAGGTTATAAAAGGAAAACATACAGGTAGACCAAGGAAGGTGTCAAAGCGTGAGGATAGAAAACTTATAGCAATATGCCCTTGAAAATAGAAATGCACAACAAAACAAATGAAAAACTAATGGATGGAAACAGGAGTCAATGTTTGTGACAGAACTGTAAGAAATCAGCTGAATGAAATTGGATTTACATATCGTCACCTTCCTAAAATAATGTCCTAAATAATTTTTTCAAGTTTTTCATAAAACAAAAAACTGAACCAAATATACTAAAAATTGACTATTTTAGGAAGGTGACGATATAGAAAAGCCAAACGAAAACCAGCACTAACACCGAAACAGAAGAAAACAAGTCTACAGTGGGCTAAAGAGAAAAAATCATGGTGTGTGGATGATTGGATGAAATTGATATTCAGTGATGAATCACGAATTTGCATTGGCCAAGGTGATGATTCGGGAATTTTTGGTTTGGTGCCATTGTAAATAAACATATAAAGATGACTGCCTGAAGAAAACAATCAAATTTCCCCAGTCATTTATGACATGGAGTTGCAAGTCAGGTAAAGGACCAGGGGAGATGGCAATCATTACTTCAGGTGTACATAAAAATGTTGTACACTTTTCTCATTCCATCCATAGAAAATAGGTTCCCTTACGACTCAGTACACTTGACATTGCGTTTGCTAATGCTATTGGGAGTGTCTTTCCACACAACCTAGTTGAAAACTCTCTACAATAATGCCAGTATTCTAATATTGTCTGTGGTGTTTGAGTCCAGCCCTTTTAGGCGTGAAGCTGTCCACTATAAAAGCAAGTGCGCAAACACCATTCCTCAGAATTTTCTTCCTTCAAGACAGCGATTCATCTCTCGTCTAGAAACCCTTTACTACTTTGCTGTCGACTACATGAGACAGCGGGCGGGATCTTCATGGAAATGAGAAGACTCTCCGCTACCCTGCCGTGTTACTTCAGGGGACCGTTACCCTCCCACCTCCTGTAGATCTGCCTCGCTCTTCCCTGAAGTTCATAATGAACTGTGAAAATCCTGGTGTGCATCCTATTCAGCTCGCCCGCACAGCGATTACATCCTCTCTAAAGTGGATCACAGAGAACAAAGAGCGCGGTAGCAGCACATCTCTGCCCGGTGAGTAGCAGGACATGGAACTCACGCCCCGTTCATCTTTCTAAGCCATGTCAACTAACGTCCGCACTGGCTGGAAGAGCATAGTCAGCGGCGGGCGAAACAGGTTCAGCACTCCACGCGATGACGGTGCTCCAAATTTTACTAGCTAAGCTCCTCAAACAAATGGATGAGCAAGAATATGGTCCAGAGACCTTCAAATAGTTCTGCATTGCTACGGAGTCACAAAAGTCACTGCACAGGCCATTGGGGCAAGTCAATGAGCAACCTGGTGTTTTTGGATCGTCACATCAGGCTGACCCTCATGGAGATGCATGACACGTGAAAAGCTGCTCTATTTGATGCTCCGGTGTCTCCAGCCGGCCTTTTCGGAGGCACTGTGAATAAAATTGCTGAGCGCTATGCCAGGACTCAGCAACAATCACAGGCTACAAGACATTTTATGCTAAAACGGAGCAGTACTTCATCTCAAATGGCTTGCTCAAGTTCTGTCTCGTTCCAGTGCCCAGCTAAAAACTGGTAAAGCCACCGAAACCCTGCGCCAACTGGCATTCTGACTGGGTGCTAAAATACGATCGAACATAATTATACAATCCAATTTGCACATCGGCCACCCTGTTTCATTAGTGTTCTGTCTTCCATGGTTCCATCCGAAGACGTGCTGGTGTTACAAGCCGAAATACAGAATTTTATAACGTTAAAAAAGAACGTTATATAGGTTGTTTCATATTAATTAATAAGCCTGCTGTCGCGCTGTGTCAAGTCCTCACGGGCGCGTCACAGCTGGTGTTTACAACGTTCGAGCACAATCTGTGGTCCAACCACGCGATATGCCGGTGTTTCATGCACAGACTGTGACACATACTGCAGGACAGCAGGCTTCGGCATATTCTAGTTCTGAGACGCTGAAGGACGCATACTTCATGTACAAATTGCACCGTTATACAGGCAGCTTTTTAAATTCGTGTTCGAGGGAAATGCGTATCAATTTAAAGTTTTTAATTTCAGTCTGTCTCTGGCTTCCTGCATGTCCATGAAATGTATCAATGCGGCACTCGCCCCATTCAAAATGAAAGGTGTGTGTGTCTTTTGAATTATCTCAACGATTGGTTATCACTAGTCAATCTTTGCCATATGGAAAATCTGGTCTACTGTCAACTGGGCGAAAAGCACACTTTTCTCCATCCAGTAAATCTCCTTTTAAGGAGTTCATGCGTGCGCACCTCATGAACGAGCGTATACAGTTTACAGTTGAAACTGAAAACACATTACCACCAAAGTAATTTCATTTTAATGTGCATCGCGGTAACTCGCCACTGTCTTGCTGCTCTAGCACCATGTACAGCGCCAGCCTTCAGCCTTCTTCTGGTGTTGTGCTGGATCAAGATTTCTGATGCACAAATGCATCCAACACAGGTCGGTGTGCAGTGTGTAATGGACACCAACTTTCTACAACTGGAAACAGGTGCGAAACGGCTGTGACATGTCAACCACCTAGAGATACAGGCTGTCTTTCTAGCTTTGAGAGCTTTTCATTCCAATATTGTGAATCACCACATTTTGATTAATTCGGACAACACAACAGTAGTGGCGTATATATGTCACCATGTCACATTGGCCCACGTATGGCCGGCGAAACACAAGTATGCACTTCCTCCGGTGTGCGCCTCCATTCTGTCATTAGCAAAGTCCAAGTGGACAGTTCTGTTTATTGCGCTGAATTGGCCCAATCAGTCCTGGTTTCTGGAGATGGTAGAAATACTCCACGGGCCTCCATGGGAAATACAGCAGAAGAAAGATCTTCTCTCTCAAACACAAGGCATGGTTTGGCATCCCCAGCCAGAGCTGCGAAGCCTACACTTGATCAGAGTGCACTAAATGCGCCAGAACTGACGCATTCAGTCATGAACACAATTTTACAGCACGAGATGTCTCTATGAGCTAAAATGAAATGTGTTCACTGATTGGGGTCTTTCACATAGCAAAGACCCAGTAAACTGCCCCATACATGAAATTCTCATGTTTCTTCAAGAGCGATAAGGTGCAGGACTCACTCTGTAAACACTCAAAGTTTATGTGGCAACTATATCTGCTTTTCATGCACCTGAAGCTGGCTCCATTATAGGCAAACATGATTTAATCATAAATGTCTGATCAGCTCTTTGTGTGCTATGGAGGACGCACGAAAGGAATGTCTGTCTTCAAGCAAAAGACTTTCTCACTGGATCGTTGATGCGATTGCCCTGGCTTATGAGTCGCAATGTAAGATTTGCCCAACTGGTGTTAAATCATGCTCAAATAGAGGCATGGCCTCCTCATGGGCATGGATGAACGGTGTCTTTACAAGACATGTTTTGCAGCAGGATGGTCTCCTCAAAACACACTTGCAAGGTTTTAGAACCTTCATGTAACTTGTCTCTTTTCACAAGTCCTCTCTGTTTGGAGCACTTGCTATTTCTATGCCCTTCCCTTTAAGTACGGTTTCCCCATCATTATACGCAACCGCCTGCATTCAGGCTGTTGTAATTTACCATAAAGTCACAAGCACTTTCATTATGAATAAACTCCCTTCTTGACTGGGTTCATGAAGGGGTTAATTCATACTATATGACCATTGTTCATATATTCATTCTGAGTGTTCTTCTCCTAGCCCAAATTGAGGGTCACTCATTTATGGCATACTCATGTTCACCATCCTGCAGGACTGCGGCATCATGTTTCTTCTCTGGAAGGTGATTGTAGTTGTGTAGTGCGGCGTGATGGGACTCACGCAACATCAAGCGTATGTATGTAACCTCATTTCCCTAAAACAAAGGGAACGAGATATTGCAAACCCTTACCGCACTACAAGACTACAAGAAAATTCGGAGGAATAGTGTATATGTGCCTGCTTTTATAGTGGACAGTAGGAGGCTCAAAAACCATAGCCTATATTAGAATACTGCCATTATTGTAGAGAGGTTTCAACTAGGTTGTGTGGAAGGACACACACTATACGCGTTAGCAAACGCAATGTCTCGTTGCCTTTGTCTCAGGTAACCAAAGTTACGTACATAATCGAGACATTTAGTGATGATAATTTCATTTTTTATGATGATATTGCATCTTGCCACAGAGCAAAGAGTGTTTAAGCTTTTCTTCAGGAAAGGCATATCAACTCAATGACATGGTGAGCAAACAGTCCGGATCTTAATCCGATTGAAAATTGATGGTGGAAATTGAAAAAACTGGTCCATGACAAGGCTCCATCCCGCAAAGCTGATCTGTCAACCTCTATTCGAGAAAGTTGGAACCAGCATGATGGAGAATATTGTTTTTCATTAGTCCATGCCTCAAAAAATTCAGGCCATCATAAAAGCCAGAGGAGCAACCAAGTACTAAATGTGACTTTTTTTTATGATTCCATAATTGTTTTCTCAACATTCAGTAATTCCATATTTTTTTTCCTCTAATTGAAAAAAGGCCATGAATTAAAATAATGTAATTTAATTAGTTTGAGGGATGTTTCACGAAGCCAGAATGTTCAGCTACCAAACAAAAATTGTTTGTCATATCTGTGATTTGCTTAGTTGCCATGAAGTAAAAAAAAACTGGGTGAACTTCCTCTAAGTGTGGTGATTTCAGAATTTTTGCCAGGGGTGGTATGTGTGAAGTCTGGCTCGTCATGGTTTATTTATGAGTGTATTAAGTTCCATGTATGAAAAGAATGTTAACAACCAAGGATTTGTGAACTCCTCTGTGCTAAGCTGAAATTTCACCATTTTAATGTTAAAATGACAAGGTTGTTATATCATGGTGGCTATGTTTTAATAGATAATCCACATTTTTCAAATAGTCTGAACATTTTTCCAATATTGCATTGAATTTGACGTCAGTGACAGGTATTTTGCCTTCTGAATACTTTTGAGGGTTAGCAAAAGCGTGTTTCAGCTAAGTTCAATAAATTAGATTAGGCCACATCTTTAATAAATTGTCTGATCTTTATAGCATTTAATTTGACAGATATTTAGCTGTTTGAATAACTGACAGGAAGTTCGTTTTTAGCTAATTACTCTTTGAGGTTTTCCCAAAGCTTGTTTGAGGTAAGTTTATATAAAAGCTGAGGCAATAAAATAAAATACAGTTTTTAATTTTCGATGTTTGGAGTTGGTATGTCATGGCTATTTTTATATGCCACGTTATTTATCAACTAATTTGTCTGAACTTTACCAAAATTGCTTTTCATTGGACATACTACAGGCTACTCTTGACATTTGGCCAAAGCTGGTTTTGATTGAGCACAGACATGTTTTTGCTTTCTACCTTAATTTATGTCTATGTGTTGTAAGAGTATACTGTAACTGTACAGACACCGTTCAAGTCAGAAGCCTGCTCAGAATTTAAAGCCAAATTAATCATATGTAGTCTAAAATATAGCCTAACAAGGAGCAATTGGCATAAACCTAAAACGGATACAAAATAAGTCTCTTTTTGTAATCTGACAGCATCTTTCAAATATTTTGCAGCTATCTAATATTTCCTGCTCCTTGTTAGGCTATATTATAGACTACATATGATTAATTTGGATATTTTGTTTCTATCTGTCAAAGTATATTTTATAAATGTTTTATTTTTACGTTACTTGTTCCAGAGTGTGCTTTGTAAAACGCGTTTATAGCGCGTTTATATGCCTTTTATGCCTCCAACATTTGCGCCATTTGTAAAAGTCTATTTTTTTTTCTGTTAACAAGCACTACGATACAGGCGCTGAAGCGGTTATAAAGTGAAACAGAACAGATCAAATCTTTTGAAGCCTCTGAACAAACGAAGCAAACGGCTACACAGTATACTGTGTGTGTGTGTGTGTGTGTGTGTGTGTGTGTGTGTGTCTTTCCACGCCAAACTGCGGCGTGGTGTGAGTAAAGGCGAGAGAGCTGCGCAGCAATTGCAGTCGTCCGGTTCCCACGGTACACTGTCACTCGATTTCCTGCTTCACGCATGCGCAGAGTAGGGGATTTAGCCAGAATGAGCGCGTCGCATAGGTTATCTGTTGACGCGCACAGGATGTCGCGCAGGCGTTTGTTATTGAAGTCTACCACTTCTAAAACAGCTGGAATGGCTGCTTCACTCATCCTAAAAGTTTAATGATCCAGAGAAATGTGTTTCGTGTTACTTTCAAAAACTAAGAAAATAAATAAATAAATAAAATAAGAGTAGCAGCCATAGCATTTGGTGCAGACAGGTAGGAACTATTAGTAAAATGTCCTGCTATGAGATGAAATGTGTGCCATTGGGTACCATTTAAAACAAACCCAGTAAAGGTCCCTCTCTTTATTTTATGATAACAGAGGAATGTTTGCCATAAACTGTGAGGACTGGGGTTACAGTTAGCCTATATTATAGCAAAGTACCAAATATAGGGAATATGTGTGTGCGTGTATTTATCACTTTGTGGGGACCAAATGTCCCCATAAGGAAGCCCGAGTTTTTTGACATTGTGGGGACAATTTGTCGATCCCCATGAGGAAAACTGCGTATAAATCATAGTAAATTATGTTTGTTGAAGATGTAAAAATGCAGAAAGTTTTCTGTGTGGGTTAGGTTTAGGGGATAGAATATAAAGTTTGTACAGTATTAAAACCATTATGTCTATGGAAATTATAATATTATATTGCTTTGTCATTATGAGGTATGAATTTATGTAAAAATGTATATATATATATATATCAGAAATGTTTTTAGCTTTTCCTTGTATGGTCTGAGCAGTTTAGGTTTGATTGTGGGAATCAGAACGTGATTTATTCTAGTTATCGCTGAACAATCAGTACAATCCCAGTTACTTGGCATTCTATGGAAATCCTTTACCTAGCCGTATATATAAACGAACTTCTACTCGGGTGTGTGGCATTTGAGGTAGCCTATATGTAAAGCATATCAACGCGTAATAACGCAGCCGTTTTATTGCTGTTTTATGTTTTGGAAGTAAGCCACGCCCCTTTAATCCGTCTCAAGGGTTTTGTCACGCCCCCAAGCCAACCAACAGCCTATCAGCTTCGCCCAAGCCCTCCCATTCCACAATGCTTGATTCTATAAAGACGTTTTGTTATGCAAAATAGTTCGTCTAAAATATCCCCCTGGCAACGCAGCTCTGGGCAGAGAATCACCGGGACCGCGCGACGGACACATACACAGCGGGCAAGCGGGCAGAGTTTTTGAGTCACTTTTACCCGTCCAAACGTCAAGAGGTAAGTACAATATCTTCACTCATTTAACGTCAAATATTTCAGATGTCATAAAGTAGTCATTTATGATACAGTGCCTGTGTTTATTTCAGTCACCCTTGCCAAATAAGCACAGCGGGATGCGTGAGCCGCATTTCCTGAGGTAAATCACCGAATCTAACGGCCCCTCGATGCGCTTAACCGGAGACGCCGCCGTTCACACAGTAAATAACTTTATTCTGCTATAACCTGGTGCTGCTACTGAGGGAAACTCGCAACTTGTGGATCATTTGAACTTTTATTGCTAAGTCTTTGGATGTACTAGCCATTGACTGCATTTACACACCAAGTGTGTCGTTTATTTGTCCTTTTTGGATATATGCTCGTTGATTGTAGTCTCGAGCGCCACAACTGGCTTTAAAGACTTAAAGTAAAGCATCATGAGCCAGGCGGAGATATCGACGTGCTCGGCGCCTCAGAGAGTCTTCCAGGAGGCGGTGAAGAAAGGCAACACGAAAGAGCTCCATTCACTGCTGCAGAACATGACCAACTGCGAGTTTAACGTTAATTCCTTCGGGCCCGAGGGACAGACGGCGCTGCATCAGTCGGTCATCGACGGCAATCTGGAGCTGGTGAAGCTGCTGGTGAAATTCGGAGCCGATATTCGGCTGGCGAACCGGGAGGGCTGGAGCGCATTACACATCGCCGCTTTCGGAGGACATCAAGACATCGTGTTATACCTCATCACCAAGGCCAAGTACTCGTCCGGTGCGCGGTGATCCGGGTCAAAGCACATTGGGAAAGATCATTCTAGCAAACGCTTGACGGACGCCGGCGAAGTTCCCTTGTTCCCAGGTTCTTTACACGGCCACGAGAAACTGAAACGCACACTGCTTTTCATGTGCGTTGGTACTATAGCTTTTTATTGAATGTTAAAGTCATCAGATCTGGACAGTGTGGCTTTACCCGGGGCTTGACCTATTGACCTGTCCACCGATGTGACCGCTGGAGAAATCAAGATGGCACTTGATGCTGTGGATGAATGCTGGAATATTTGAAAGGGAAAGAGGTGAACTCCAGAATGAAGGCCACCATCATCTATTTTGGCTAAACACTGTTGTTTTTTAAACGAACCTTAAACGAGTCGTTTCATCAATCAAATCATGCGGCATGCGGCGGCGTTGGTGAGCAATGCTAAAATATGTCCTCGAGATAACAACTGACTTTTTCTTAAGTACTGTACACATAGCTTTACTGCGTTTCTCTGTAAAAGTAGTCCATTGCGCTCTGCCTTCACCTAGCAGATTGCTTTACACAGCTTTCAGGCCAGTGCGACCCGTGATTAACGTGTCACTAAAAACCGCTGCTTTCGCTTTTTTTATTTTTTTTTTTTATCAAAACGTCAGGAATGTCGCATTTGGTACACACTTCATAATCTTTCAGTATTTTTAATTAACACTCTGGTCATCACAGTGAATACAGGCTGGGTTTGTTTTTGCATTTTTTTTTATTTATGAAGGTACATTGAGATGATACATTTTAAATTATGTTGTGCTTATTTTTAAGACTATAGCCTAAATGTAAGAGTATGTAGGGTGACCTAAAGCTGCTTCGGACTCATTACAGGCTAAACTGTCCCGTGTGGAGACCCCCCCCCACCCCCCCAAATCCAATTATTTTGGTTCTCTGCATCAGCTACCTCGACTTTAAAGTTTTCGACAATATCTGATATATGTTGTCTTTTTCATCCTTTCTCATTAGCTCTTCTTAGTTGCCCACTAGCGCTCTTTTTTTTTTTTTTTTTTTTTTGCTTTCCTTTTTGGACGTAAAAAATTTTTGCGCGATTATTTCAGCGATCTTCTAATCGTCAACATAATTTTTTAATCTTCACTCGGGACAATTTATCTCCAAAGCCAAATTAAGATTGATTGGTTATTCGAAACATATCGATTTTTTTTATTTTCTTTGCCAAGTATGGTTGAGACATTATAAATGTTTGCTTTCAAGCCGATCGCTACATATCGCATTTCCATGTTTTTGTTTCTATCCTAAAAGCTAAATGCATCGCATGACTATTAAATGCAGGGAGTTTTGTTGCACATACAAAGTGAAGCCTTTTGCGACCCTTAGTGCCTGGTCGGGTAACTGCAGGAGCCGAGGCTTACGAAAAGTTACTACTGAGCAGGACTATATGAACATTATTATTGAAAAGACTATGACTTCTGCTGCAGGAAACATCGACAGATTCGTTCAAAAGACTGCCTGCTGCCTTTAAGAGTCATGACACCTGGTGTTGGTTTCAATGCTGCTTTTATGTAAGTTTTTCTTTTTCTTTCTTTTTGATACAGTGGCCAACGGTGAGTGAATTAGGTCAAATACCAATATATTTGTGAGAAGCCCCATGCAGTTGTATGCAATTGTGTGACTATACTTTTGTGTTCAGCCCCCACACTCACTCCTGGTTAAACTGTTTCCAACAATGTAACCAGGAACATTCAACTCCTCCTACACCTGGAGATACAACAGATGTGATTCTCATGATCATCTACTAGATTTGATGATATAGGCAGAACAAATATGCATTGCTTGTCTTAAACTTGATATTTTTCTCTTGTCGAAAATATTGCACTGATGACTGTTGTTAATTCGTTGACTTCAGGTCAACATTTTATTTTTTCTAAATAGAAAAATGGAACACAACAAAATACTATTGTATAAAAAAGCTCCAGGTTATATTGTCTCTTTTTTGTGTGTTACATTGTATAACATTACGTTTGCAAAGATGTTTGTATCTCTGTGATCGGGTGTATGTGTATAAATATAAAGGCTATATATGGATATATATATAGACGCTGATATCTCAGAGCACTTCTTTATTTGAAGTGCTCTCCTCCTGATGTTAATAAAGGGGAATAATACTTGTGATGGTAAGATCATTGTAACAAAAATAAATTGCACGATGTATAGTTGTTTTACCCCATCATTTGTCATAACATTTATGATATGGGGGTTAAATGACAGGATAGGTGTATATGAATGAGTAAAAGTATTTTTTTTTGTGCGTCTGCTTTTTGTTTGTATTTTTTTGAACATTTGTAACACTGTGATTCATGCGTGATGAGAAACCGAGTGCTGTAGTATTTTTGTTGTTGTTGTTGTTGTATGTGCGTGTGCATTCAAGCCAGTAAAGAAATCATTAAACCTTCTTGAGTGTGAACCTTTCTTTCTCACTCTTTCATTCTCTCTATCTATCTTCAAAGAAGAAGAATTGGACTGGTTTGGGCCTCCTCTCCTCTCTGGGCCAACCTGACCCCAGTTTCCGTTCTCTCCTACTTGCCTCTCCTTTCATATGCTGGATAAAAGAGTGCTGGGGGGTTGTAGGTAATTTTGTTTTAAAGACAGACCCCCTCCCCATGTATTTGTGTGGCTTTTATGTTACAGCAACTCTGTGCCCTTCTGTTTTTGCGAGAGACCAATAGTGTTTCTTCATATTTGAACACTTAGATAAGCATAAGAGTGCACATACAGTATACCAGAGCTTTTTAACATGATCAGCCTCATTATTTTCATAGACACAGTCATGATTTCACCTGCCTCAACAGTGTGCAACTATGTCTCGAAGACTGCATGCTAGGTAGGACATGTCGTTTGAAGGCAGTAGTATACCGAGTGTCCTTTAAACAAGCCTAGTTTAAATGAGATGGCCTTCGTTGGAGAAACAGAAACAAAACTTATCATGGTTGCTATGACAGCACGCCATTATTTAACAAGTGTGAGCATTTGAGTGAGAAGGGAACAAAGTCCCTTTGGATGGGTATTCATGAGGTAAATTTTAGGAGAGTTATAATCATGTAGAGAGAGAGGAAAATATATTTTACAGGTGTACTTTAAGTCTATAATACCTTTTTTTTATTACATATTCTAATAATACATATTATTTACTCTGCATCCGTTTACTGCGGTACATCGACTTGGGTATTAACATTACTTGTGTTTGAATGTCAGATTTTCTGGAAAATTGGCGTCATTTTTTTTTAAAGACATTTCCGTTAAAGCAAAGAATTGTGGGTTGCACATGAAGGATACACCTCACGCATCCTCCGAATTCCAGTAAAGAAGTTCGCAATCAAAGGCTGCATTTGGAGTGTCCTAATCGCATTTCTGAAACTAGACAGCCTCGATGACGTATGTGGCCGACAAATGTGACCTCCGGAGGATGCATCCTTCCAAAAGAGACACAGCCAGCTCAGTTCCGGAAGTGTTTTTTTCCCCATAGCGATTTAATAAAATTCTTCATAAAAGCGTTGCACCAAACTAAGCAGCGAGAGATGAGTCACAAGATCCTTATTCGGTTACAAATGCTTACACGATCCCCACGTGACAGGGAAGCAGAGAGAAAGTCCAAATGAGCCGGTTTGTCTGTGCTTGTGGGTGTGTAGAGAGCGTTGACTGAAAAGAGCGAAATCTCAAGCACAACATTTGATAGGTGTGAGACACCCTCGGCCAAAATCAAGTTGTTCTGAACCGGCTAGTGAGATGTACTGTAATAAGAATATTTTTAGACCCATTTGGTGTCTGCGCTGGCCGGCATGACTTAGCAGAAATAGAAACCATTTAAAAAATAGAAAAGCCCTGTCACCCGTCATGTTGCGGGTGGTTAGGACAAAAACTCCTAATCTAACATGGAAAAGGTACCTTTTATCACATGACGTGGTGTTGCGTCAAGTCTGGTTGAGGCAAGGTGTCATGCACAGTGGGTCATGGAAGCGGGCGGTCGCTGCAGAGCACTTTTTGCTGCTGTTTGTTTGCTGCGACACCGATTGGTGGAGGTTTCTCTTTAAGATCATGAGTAGTACAGTTCTTAACAAGAAATTCTGCTATTAAACACGATTTTGAAATATGCTGAAATAACATGGATTGATGGCTTCAACAGAAGCATATAACATTGATTAACTACCTTGGAACTTGTCTTTAAATGTTTTTGTTAAAAAACTATTTGTCTAATTAGAAAATTAATAGGATTTTTACTTGCAGATCCTGACAGTTGGACTCTATTACTATTGGACACCAACTTTGGAACATTAATAAATGTTCACCTATGCATAGAAATGGCCCAGGGAAAAATTGTTTGGTGCGGTGGAAATGATGTCATAATTTAAAAAAATGGTGCATGTTTTTTTTTTCACTCTTTGTTGATCACCATAATTTTTTAACATTTAATAACTTGCATTTACATAATGGATTTTCATAATTTAATATTGAAAGTTTGGGTCTAGTACAAGGCTAAAACTGTAAAATCTGCACATAGAAGGCATTTGAAAAGTACCAAAAATAAATGAAGCTTTTCATGGTTTTAATGAGACCCTCATATATCCAAATGACAAAAGTATAATTATGTTTGTTTCGATAAAAATCAACCTCTGGGACGTAAAATGGCCTGAAGTTCAACAGACACCAATATGCGGTACATTTTATCACTAAAAACAACACGGATGGATGTCATGCTGATTTCTGTTCCTGATTTACTAATTGTGCAAAGTGTGGAATGTTCAGCTTGTAAATTTCTGAATTTCACAATAAACCAAAAGCCATGCTGTGCATAGACTTATCATCCAACAACTACATTTACAGAGCACGAGGAAATTGCTTTGAATGACTTTTCTGCAGGTAGACAGAGCTGCTTCCTGCATGCTTTTGAAGACAACCCTCACTAGAAGACTGTGACATCAATGGCATCACTCTCTGTTTCTGCCCCCCTCCATCCCCCAGGCAGGATGTTATTGTTGAGCTGGATTTCCATTGTCCGGCGGCTGAGTTGGCCACCTTCCCAGAGTGCAATAGAGAGGCCCCCTAATAGATTCTTCATGTGCCTCAGTCCCGACACACATCATCGCAGGAATTTGGAAATTATTTTAACAGTCCTGTCGCTCTTCCCCCTTCACCAGCTAAAGAGGGAGGAATGGTACAAACCCAATGATGTGAACAAGAATTTTGTGAATGTACTTCAGAGAGGAGAAGGAAACATGCTCCTATCCTAGTGTGGAGAACGTGAAGTGGGCCTTTTGATTGTGTAGTTAGGTGCACAGGAATGTTTCGTTTTTCTGTATCTTCAGAGCTCTGCAAATCCATCAAGTGTTCCAAAACTCAAAAACTACCTCTTCTGCATGGACAGACTCTTGTCAGTGGTTTCACATACTTTCGCACTGAATGCTCAAAGCTTACAAGATTGTTTGCCCTGGTGCAAGTATACTCATGCAGGGAAAACATATTTGTGTCCATGTTAACCTAAAATGTGTGCAAATTAACAGAGCAAATGCAACAATACTGCCAGAAGGAAAACGAGATGAATAGTTGTTCCACTGGTTTAGACATGACCACAAATATTACTAGGAAAAGCTCCATTCAAACAGTATAATCTGCTGGTTTCTGGTGTGAAATGAGCAGTGCTGGGTGTAATCTGATTACAAAGGAATTAGTTACTGTAATTGAATCACCTTTTAGTTTCAAAACTGTGTAACTATTACATTGCAGTCATTAAATGACATTAACTGACTTTCAGTTCAGTTAGTTATTCTGAAGTACATTACTTTGCACATTTCTATAGTAGTATTGTAGAATTTAAATTGTGAATTATCATATGTTCATAATTTCCGTTGATGGGCAAACGGCCCCATATAAGTTATTGTAAGGGAGAAACGTGTGGAGGAGGGCGTCCTCCTGCGGCTAAGAAACGCGCAGCTCTGCCGCAACCCCAACCTCTCAGCCCCTGTGTCAAGCGCCCCGCAGGAAGTGTACGCCCCCCCGTCTCACGGACCCCCTCGAGGACCCGGAAGTCTCCCAGGTGCTCCTGAGATGTTCGACCCAGAGACCAAGACATTCGCTCTGGAGCTGGTAAGCAGACAACTCTGTCCCCCGGTGGAGGGCCGGGAGGAGAATCCTTGTTTGAATTTATTTCGGCCAGTTCTGACAAGTCTAGAGGATGCCTCCACCGGACCTCCTCCTCAGTCACTAACAAGCCCCCTGCTGAGTGTGCGGAGCAAGGTAAGTACTTCGAGTCTTTTCTCAGCACCAGAGCCTCTGGACGCACCTTTGCCTCCCGACGCCGTACTACCTGCTCTGCCCCGCCGGGTACGTCAAAAATAATTGTCCTGTTAGTGCCCCTAGCATGGAGCTTGGATGCGTGGCTTTCACTTCCCATCCTGTCATGCTGTCTGGCCAGGACCATCTGACTTGGTTCCACAATTCAGTTTTCCATGCCCCCACCACATGTCACAACTCGCCCATCGTCTCCTTCTTTGGAAGGAGAGTCGCTGCGCGCCACTCACATCCCCAGCAACCTCAATGTGGTGGCGGACCCGCTATCACGACAACGCTTGCCCAGTGGAGAGTGGAGGCTTCACCCCCACTTGGTCCAGCTGAGCTGGAGGCTCAGGTAGAGGATCCGTAACCTAGACGTTACTGATTTGAGTTTATTAAAGACTTTTGAAACCATGTGTATTTTAATGTTTATGGTTATGGACTGGCCCCATCACTTCTATTGCAACCGTGATACAGTAACTGATTTATTTATTTATTTTATAAACGAGGGACGAGTCTAAATAAAATTTTGTCGTTATCAACGTTATGCCACAAATGCTGTCGGCTAAGCTTAACTTATACTGAACCCAAAACCATTTTTTTTATACATAAGTGATCTTAAACCCTGCCTATGCAAAATCAAGCTGCACAGTTTTGTGCAATGCGAGAAACCGCATTAAAATGCATGTTATTAAACATGTAAAACAAAGTGCTTTCTCGTTGAACAGCAAGAGGAAAGATAGCGAGAGAATGAGACAGGTGGCTAGGCCTGTCTTTCCTTACCCTCCTCTCCTGTTTGAACTCTCTTTCATTCTTTCGCTCTGCTCAGTGCTTTTTCAAGCACACTGTGACAAGTGCATTCATTCTTTCTCTCTATTCTCTGCTCTCCTCTTTTTTTGTCCGGCCTGCTGGATTCTGCTCTATCGCTATTCAGCTCCCAGACGGACCACCATTGATTAGAGCCCCCCACAAAACACACACACACACACACACACACACCAGCAATCTCCATCTCAAACACCCTGCACTCAGCAGCTGCTATGCTAATGAACCTCAGCAATAGAGAGATGGAAAGGACAGACAGAGAGAAAATCATAACATGGATTCATACTTCTGTATCTTCATAACAAACATAACTGGATGCTGATTTGCCTGTACAAACTTCTAGAGACAATATAAAGCACTGATTTTTGAGATAAGTGACAAAACATGTTTAGTTACATTTTTTTAATTTGAAATGGATATATTTGTAGACAAAGGTCTCAGCTTATGTAAGGGAACAGGTTTTTATAAAAAAGAAAACACTTTATTCTGAAAATAGACATTTGTTCACTTCATAAATCACATCTTACTGTAATTTGTGTCAACTCTGTCAGACACACTAAAAGGATACTATTTTAATGTAAAGTCTTTATTTATCAAATACTGGAACGTGTTCTGTAAATGAGTTAAGTGATAAAATATGTCCTATAATTTTTTTTCTGTTTTCACACTATTCTGAAAATTCTAACAGATTTGACATAATTTTATATTTTTCTATCTTAAATATGTGTTGTACACTGGAGCCATTTAGTTTTTCCTCAGTTAAAGCTGCTTCGATAACTTAAACTAAAATGCCAAAATTTATTCACAATTCAAAGCAGCTTTACAGAACATTATACACTAAAAGATCATAAAAATGTTATATTTAGAACCCCAGTGAGCAAGCCGAAGGCGACCTTTGCAAGGATCTCAAAACTCCATAAAGTGTTGGTCAATGGAGAAAAATAACCTTGGGAGAAACCAAGCTCACTGTGGGTTCCAGTTCCCCTCTGGCTAACAGCATGAATATAATGCCAATATTACTTATTTATGTGCAGTGCAAGTCATGGTTTGAAATTAGTAAACTAAGTAAGTGAACAAAGTTTAAACAAAGATTTTGTATGAACTGTAAGATTAATGATTAATATCTTTGAACTTCAGCCTGGATTAACTGCAGAAGTTCACATTGATGCATTGTCCTTTGTTAGTGGGCTGATGAAGGCTTTTGTTGGCAAATAATTGATTTTCTATGTATTCCATTTTAAAAGTGTAGTCCAATATTAGACCAAGGTGATGCACGCAGAGATCAGTGAGGTGCATCGCAGTTCAACTGGCAGGTCATTTTGGTGAGGTCTGTCCTAAATCCAAGGTTCAGACAGTGGCATTTGAAGTATCCCATGCCTTATGGTTGGAGTTGGCATCAATTAATCTCCTGAAGTCCATTGTAATAGACTGAAGTGATGTCTGCTGGCACCGGATGCATTTAGTCGCCATCACTAAGAGACACGTAGCATGGGTCCTACACCAAGCTGGACCAGAGCTGGATCTGGTCGGCTATGGTAACCTCAGGATATGAATCCCGAGGTTGAGACAGGGAAACAAACTGAATAATATAAGCGTAGATGCAATAATTTTTTTTGCAGAGGTGTAGATCATGATTAATGTTTCTGTTCCGGCAGATTTAACTAAATGGTCTGCACTTATATAACGCCTTTTTAACCTTGGCGTATTCAAAGCACTTTACACTGCATCTCATTCACCCATTCACACACACATTCACACACCAATGACAGCAGAGCTACCATGCAAGGCACTAGACTGCCATTGGGAGCAACTTGGGGTTCAGTGTCTTGCCCAAGGACACTTCAGCATGTGGAGTCATGTTGGCCAGGAATCAAACCACCAACCATGCGATTAGCGGCCGACCCACTCTACCACCTGAGCCACAGCCACTATGGTGTCAAAGGCAGTACTAAGATCTAAAAGCACTCGAAGAGAAATGCTGCCGCGATCAGATGATAAGAGCAAGTAATTTGTAACTCTGATAAGTGCAGTCTCTGTAGTGTTATGAGGCCTAAATCCTGACTGAAATTGTTCATATATACTATTTCTCTGTAGAAATGGACATAGATGGGAGGACACTACCTTTTCTAGTATTTTCTACATAAACGGGAGATTTGAAATCGCTCTATAACTAGCCAATTCTCCAGGATCAAGCTGTGACTTCTTAATAAGCAGTTTGATATCTGCCATTTTAAAGTTTCGTGGGACATGTCCTAAGAAGAGCGAGTAGTTAATAATATTAAGAAGAGGTTGTGAGATTGTAGGGAATATCTCTTTTAAGAGCTTAGTTGGTATATAATCTAACATGTTATGGCATTGATGTTTCAATAAGTTTTGTTAGCTCTTCATGACTTATGTCAGCAAAGGATTGAAGTTGCATGTGAGAAAAATTATGAGACTGTGTTTTCTGTGGTACTGTGACAGAAAATTGCATGATTCCAATTTTATTTATGATTATTTACATTTTATCAGTAAAATGTAACATTTGTGCTGCGATGGAGTATCTGGTTCAGTCGAGGATTTATTCCTGACCAATTTAGCCACAGTACTGAATGAACACCTTGGATTGTTGTGGTTATTTTCTATGAGTTTGCTATGATATGCTGGCCTGGCAGCTTTTAATGCCTGTCTGTAACTACAGACACTATCCTTCCATGCACAGAAATACCTCTAATTTTGTATTCTTCCACTTGCACTCCATCTTCCTCTATACCCAAAAACTGCTCTTTTGGGAGTACTAGTGTGATCATTGTACCATGGTGTGGGGCTTTTTTCTTTAATTTTCTTTAATCAAAGGGGGATGACACTATCAAGAGTGCTAGAGAAGACTGTATTTATATTTTCTATTATTCAAGTTCTTCTAGAATTTTTGGCTTACTCATATACATATACTCATGAGATAAATCTGGAAGATTATTAGAGGAGCTGTCTTTAGTGGTCAAAAGAATAGTTCTACCTGAACGATAGCATGAGTAACATTAGCTAATCGCAGCATACAAGAGACAAGGTAATGATATGAGATGTCATGATATTTAATGTATAGTAGCCCTATATGATCTTAATTTTTTTTTTTTTCTAAATGGGTGCGTAAGTGATATGTTTGTGTTTGGTAGTTCGGGGAACAGACACAGTCTCTAGATGATATCTAGGTGATACAGTGTCTATGTGTTGAGTTTATGTGACCTGTGTGATGTCTCAAGGCAGCTAGCAGACATTCAGATTAGCCAGTTTGTCTGCTTCCTGACCTGGGCCCCAGTTAGTCAAATGCTATTACTATTAAGACTATGAGACAAATTACTAAAGAGGAGAGCAGCACCTTCCCTGGAAGGATGGAGTCTGTGTCTCTTTAGCAGTTCAGGTCTACCCCAAAAAATAATTCTATGCTATTCTCTGGACACCACTCAGACATCCAGCCATTAACTGACACTAATCTACTATAAACTTTGTCACCACGACGAGCAGGGAGGGGGCCAGAGCATATTACAGTGTCTGACATAATTTTTGCAATTCACATACCTCTTTAACATTACCTCTTGTGATTTCCGATTGGTGAAGACATCGTTATTGCTTGTAAATTTGATCTGATGTCAGATAGTCTGGCACCAGAAAAGCATTTAACAATAGTGGCTGAAGTCTCTATTTCCAGGTTCCTTACAACATAATCTCCTATAACCAGGGCTCTTTCAATATGATTCTCAGTGGGTGCATCACTGAGTGGTGAGCATCGATTGGAAACCTCAACAGGAATGGGAGAGTGGTGTCGATTTGCAGAGTGAGTATGCCGCCGAGACGTCACCCAAACACCCTGCTGCGGGGGCTCTACAGCCGGAGCCAAAGTGTGTGTTGTTCGCTGCTCTACCAGCATCGAAAGAGTCTCTTCTGGCTTTTCTTTCTTCCTGACCTCCAATAGCATTCAAATGTTTATCACATGTATACCCCTCACTACTGATGGAAGAAGCTATAGTAAACATGTGACATGCAATGCAGGAAGCAATAATATAATAATAATAATATGGCGAGGGTTTTAGATCGATGTGATTCCTGCTCGCAATTGTTTGGTGTTGTGTTGGATCCTGATCAGCAGATGTTTGAGATTGATGCAATAATCTGTGTAAAACACAGAGGAGAAAACTAATGCATGCAGTCGAAATGTGCGATGTAGACAAGTGTAAAAAAGAAAAGGGGTGCACACAGTAATATACACGCAGTTGAAACAGTAGAAAAGTGTGGGATTATGAATTTGTTGCATTTTTAAACACTTTGTTTGTCAGTCTGACTTTGTGACCTCTAGTGAGGACAGGTTAAGTTGCATTTTCTTCCAAATATACTTCATGCTTTAAAAAAAGTAAAATTATATGATTTAAAAATAAAAGTAATAAATGCATACAAATTTCCTTTAGATTTAAATTTTACAATAATATTATTATTATGAATTTCTTGATTTTTAACATAGAGATATTTATGATTTTTGTATGTAAGACATGTTTTGTCCCTTATCTCTAGAATCAGTGAAAGTATACAATGCAGTAAAAAAATGTAATGTCTTCATAGAACTTCATAGAAGTTTTACTTTTCTTTCTTTTTTTTTTTGCCATTGTTACTTGGATCACTTTGCTCTTAAACATTTTGCAAGAACATATAGAAGTGAATTTATGAATTAATGTTGTGATTAAATAATTTTAAGTAATCAACAACACAGCAACACATGGAACATTTTGATGCTATTAGCGTTGCCATAAAAACAAATAATTCCTCAGTTTGAGAATGTGAACAGCTCATAGTAGAATAATCTTCTTATATAATAACTTAAGATAGTAGTTATTATCTTGTTAATGACGAAAAACACCTGTTAACATCAGTGTGCAGCATCCATAGGGGCCAACTATTAACCTTAGTTTACGTACAAGGGACTATTTCTTCTAGCAGAAGGATAGCACTAAATTAATTTGCTTTGTAAAATAAAAATGTTTAACATTTGAAATTTGCATTATGTTGTAACCATTTTGGAAAAGCAAAAAGGGACACAAGGCCATTCTCTATTGACATTTTGCTATATATTGTAGATGTATATACTGTATAATGGTATTTTGCTACTATATACTTGTAAATCTCTCATATGGCAATAAACCAATTTCAGATCAATTTAATAAAAAAAAAAAAAAAATATCCCTTACAAAAAAGCTAGAGATCTGGCAAACTTATCACAAACTTGCAGCAAATTCACCAATATTCAATATTTTCACATGCAAATGAGCTTGCTATTTGCCCCAAATGTTTGCCAGAATTTGCTGCTTTTCACTGTTAGTGGTAAAACTGCAGCAAACCTTTGGCGACAATAAAGAGTTTGCGGCAAAGCTCATTAGCATGTGAAAATTTATGAGTGGTGAATTTGTGTGGCAAGGTTGCAGCAGCTTTAGATTTTTTGTAAGGGATGAACCCTTGACCACAGAGCACCTTCATTTTATACCCCCTCATTTAAAGCACTCTCTATAGTTGGAAATTGTTTGAGGATTGAATCAAAAGTATGGTTTGATGTTTGTACATAAAAAAAAAAAGAGTGAAGTGTGTGCACGATAAGCATGATAGACGGAGAACAGTTGAGCAGAAAGCAGCACGAAAAAGTAAACAAACATGCAAACAAAGATGAGCGAGCAGAAATGAGAATAGCAGGGGAACTCAAGCCTTTGGTGTTTGGCAGAGGGTGCGTGGATATGGTTATGTGTCTGTGGAGCAGGCAGCTGGGGAGAGGCCCCTGTTCTCCTCGCTCCTGCTCAGCTATTTAGACGTGTCCCTGAGCGGCGTGACCCAATGGCCTGCAGGGCGGGGCCACCCATGTGACATCTGCCTTTTTGCGCGAGGGAGTGCCCATATGGAGCATACGCACATTCGTACACACGGCCCTCGCCCCGTCACATCGCTGTACCCTGCACCTTTTGTTCTGCTATTGTGTGTCTTGCTCGCTGCTGTTTGCCTCATTCCTGCACAGACCATAAAGAGGGTGGGTGTGTGTGTTTAGGAGTGCATGTCTGGTCAGCGATGTATTCGTACAACAGACTTCAAGGCCAGGGCAATGCCCTGTGTATGCACATACACACACACACACACACACACACAGCTGAGGTTAAGGAGTAGGGTGCGAGCGGTGGTGTCAGACTTTCTCCTCTCTACACATGTTCAGGTCTCTGTAACCACAGGGCACTGACCTCACCCAGCTGGACACTCTGACAAGAGAGTCAGTCTGTGTCTGGGTTTGTCTTCATAGGGACAATATAACAGATTTAAAAATGTTCATTAAAGTATTAAAGATAAACTGATAAATATCTTGTAAACACAATCAATGAACTGAAATTAGTGCATTAAAAAATTATAAAATTAAACAATATTCATGTTTCCATCCAAGTTACAAATGTAATTTATGTGCAAATTTGGAAAAAAAAAGAAATAGCAAATAAAGCAGCACATGTGTTTTACAAATCAAAATGTCGCTTAAATAGAAGTAAAAATGGAAATTGAGCCACTTTGGCTCTTTTATTAAATGATCTGCATCTTTATTCCAATATAAATTCTATAAGAAAATATTCTGTAAATGTGTTTTCATCATAGTTTATGTGAATTTCATCTTATCGAATACATTTGTATTCACCTCAAGCGAGCATATGTATACATTTTTATGCACATTTTTTAAATCTTAAAATTCGCATTAAAAATATATAGATGAAAACCAGTTATTGAGACAAGGGGGGACACATGCCATATTATAGAGACTTGGGGGGTGGAATCTTTTGACTTAGGCTAGTAAGCAGCCACCTAACTACCATCCAAAATACCCTAGCAACCATCTAGATAAACACTATGAATGAAGTGAAATGAGTGCAATAAATACACTCATTCATGTATAAACTTTTTGGGTTTCCCACACTGTCTGTACTACAGACATGAAAGATATCTCAAACAATATGGCTTATTTAGGTGAAGCGATCAGACTTCCTACAAAATCAAAGAATGAATGGATGTGACATTATTTATAACAAAATCTGGCCAAAAAAAAGTGTTTTTGAGTTTGTATCTGTGATTCGCAACAGCTCGCCAGGGCGAACTTTCAGGAAAACTTCCTACCGACTGCTAAACACTTCCTTACAGCCATTGGTCCACGTCATTGTGACCTGGAGCTCAACCTACTTTGATGCCAACAGCTAATTCCCATACAGACAGTTAAGATAAGTCAAGATGAACACACCGGCGTGTCGAGTTATTAGCAAGCTGGTGCAAAATTATATGCATCTGTTCGATTAAAAATTGACATTTAAAAGTAAGCATCTGTTTTAGCCTTGAACAACTTGCTACCAATTATTAAATTCCTTTAGCAAAAGTTCTTCCTTTTGCTTTAAAACCATCTTGCATTGCTGAAGTGTACTAGTTCTCCTTCCAATAGCAATCAGAATTGGAAGCATCTTCTACTTTGAAAACGACAGCTCGACACAGACTACAAACCTCTTGACCACCACGTCAACACTCCCATGTCTTCAATTGTCCCCTATACTATGCAAAGCGCTTTGAGTGCCTAGAAAAGTGCTATATAAATGTAAGGAATGAATTGAATCTGTGCTCATTCCATGTGACCATGTACATGTCGACACAGCACTAGAGCACAGGAGAGCACTTTAGATCGCGCTCACCAGTACCACTTCTGCTCCACATTGTTACTGAGTATGCTCTATGTATGTCACCCCCAGTGCTTTTCGTCTTGTTTGTGTGTGAGTGCATGTACGTACGTATGTCTGACCATGCCATCACTCCTTGTGGACTACACAAGTGTGAGTGTGTGCACCGGTGAGTGGTTGTGGGGAATAAAGCCCTGGTTGTTTGCAGTGGAACTATGGGTTGTAAGTGAGTGGGGAGATGTGTTTCTGTTTGACTGGGCAGGCTGAATGGGACTATTCAGCAAACCCCCGAAACTGCAACCCTCTTTTCTATCCATTGTCATCTCCCCTTCTCTCTGCTGCCCTATACAACCCAAGACAGAGAGAGAGAGAGAGAAAAATGTTTGAGTGGGAAAGAGGATTGGGTGATGAGATGAACAAGGAAAGACTGAATAGAGAGAGAGAGAGAGAGAGAGAGAGAGAGAGAGAGAGAGAGAGAGAGAGAGAGGTAAAAAAAACAACAGAAATATCTGCAGGTCTTTCTGATTTCCCCCAAAACCTCATCTTTGAACCATAAACTTTCATGGTTGGCTGTTGGTTGCTGTAAACATGTTTTAATGATGGATGGTGATAGGTGTACCCCAAGGCTACATCTTAAGACCTTTTCTCATTTCACTTTTAGCTCATCAAAATCAAAAGATTGAAGATTTTTCCATCATACAGTAAAACAGCATAAATTGTGATAGCTTTATTTTATACTTTGAAGAAGAAATTAGTCTTGACAAACTATAATAATAAAATACATCAAAGGTGAATTTTTTTCAGTGTGAGAAATACTCTCCTATATCTATAAGTAAGACATTTTTATGTTGAATCACCTGAAATGTGTAATCACTGTTGCTGCATTTGTTTAGGCGGTCCAACATCTGTGGCCGTGGCCACCATGGACTGAAGCCTGGCCACCCCATTGGCCACCCCACTCGCAATTGCCGTTTTTGAGCACAAGACTTAACATGTACTGCCCGAAAATGTCTGTGCCACCACAGACTGATCGCTGGCCCCTGCCCAGCCAACCCTGTGAAAAACTCCTGGCACCGCTGCTGTCCAACATGTCAATGTCCCAAAGTAGTATGGCAGATAAGGGGTGGAAGAGGCAGTAGAAGAGTTTGTTAAACATAATGAACGGCTATGTTCGGAATATCTTACCATACTTCTATTTTTGGAATACATAATATGTATACCTGTTCGTGGAATACCTGTACATGTGACAACAGTGTAGCATACGATTTTTTTAAATGTTTATCATTGACCCTCTTTGTATTTCTGGGTTTGGAATATGGATGTAAACAACTGTGAAGTAAACTTCTATTGCAGTGAAAGGGAGACAATAGCAAATATTATTTTTGCGTTCCCATTTGCTCCACCAAAAATTAAGAAAATCCACTATTACGAAAACACAACTTTCTAAAACAGGAAAAAAAAGAAATAGACAGTGGTGGATTACAACAGTCAGGAGAGAGATAGATGGCAAAGATACTCTCCAGCAACAGTACTTGAAACCCCATCACGGCAGTGCCAGAGTAATATAACACAAAGTATATTATAAATTGGCAAAAATAATTACAAAATTTATAAAACTATCCTAAAACTAGATTCATGCTGCTATTTAAGGCAGAAAAGGGCAAATACAGGCTGTTTCCATTAATATTCCATTTCAAAGCCAATTAATTTAGTATGGTGCCACTAGTGACATAGAAATACACACTTCAACTGTGTGTTTACATACATTTCTAAACAGCAGAGAATAAAAACTCCTCAATTTAACTGATTTTTAATACTTCCAAATTAAGCAAGAATTTTGAAGATGCTGATTTCTCACATTGTTCACATTCAAGCATGAATGATTTTCCAATACATTTCTAAGTTATGTTTAATAAAAGAAACAGTCACAAATGGCAGGAAGGGCAAATCTAGACAGGAAGGGTGTTAAGAGGCCATCGCTTTGATCATATGCAAGGGAAGTGTTTGACCAAGTTAATTCCAACCTTTGCTGAGGGCTTTATTATGTACACAACCGAGCCGTCAAATGTGCTTGAGTGGAAACTCACTGACCAATCAGTGCCTTTGCTCTTCCTGTGGTCACAGTCGAGCACTGAGTCTGTAAGGAGAAAGAACCCAGGGTCTGTTTTTAGTTGCAATTTGAGTTTAACTGCTATGTAAAAGAGGGAAGGTGCAGTTTATATCTGGTCTTATTTCTTTTTCTTCTGATCAGGGCTTCTGTAAGTGAAAATGTACTGTGTTGAAGTTTGTATTTTTGAGAGCGTTTGTATTGATATAATGAATCTTAAAGGCTTAAAAGGAATAGTTCACACAAAAATTAAGATTGTCTTTACTTACCCTCATGTCATTCCACTTTATGGTTTAGTAATCGCCAAAGGCCAATATTGCTTTTTCATCTTACTTCAATTAATCGTGCAGCATTAAAGGGTTAGTTCACCCAACAATGTAAATTCTCTCACTCATAGATGTGTATGACATTCTTTCGTCTGCTAAACTCATATGAAGATTTTTTTATAGAATTTCTCAGCTCTTTTGGTTCATACAATGCAAGTGAATGGGTGCCAAAATTTTGTAGATACAAAAATCACATAAGTCACCATAAAAGTAATCCATAAGACTCTAGTGGTTTAATCAATGTCTTCAGAAGCAATATGATAGGTGTGGGTGAGAGACAGGTCAATATTTCAGTCCTTTTTTACAATATATTCTCCTCTCTGCTCAGTCAATCTCCACTTTAACTTTCACATTCTTCTTCTTGTGTTTTTGGTGATTCACATTCTTCATGAACATCATCCCCTTCTGGGAGAAGAATTTCTAACAACAAAGGAATGAAATATTGAAATATTGTTTCTCACCCACACCATATCACTTCTGAAGAAATTGATTAAAACACTGGGGTAGTATGGATTACATTTATGATACCTTTATGTGCTTTTTGAGGCGTCACATTTTTGGCACCCATTCACTTGCATTGTATGCACCTACACAGCTGAAATGTTCTTCTAAAAATCTTTGTGTTCTGCAGAAGAAAGTCATGAGGGTGAGTAAATTATTAATTTTAATTTTTTGGGTGAACTATCTCTTTAATGGCTATCTTACCGATGTCTCAGAGGTCAAAGTCTTAAGTTTTAAAAAAGTTTTTGGATGTTTTTCTCCTCATCTTGAACAGTAAGTGCTGTTTTACAAACTGTCATGTCCACAACGCAGTTAATTCCTTATTAATGTAAACATTTTTATGAAAAGGCACATTTTGATCAGGTCATATAGAGTAGACCCTGAGCAAACATAAAACATATATTGAATATACAATTATTATCATATCATGTATATATATATATATATATATATATATATATTTGACACAAAGATAACATTTCTACCAACTTCAGTATTTTAAACTAGATTGTTTTAAATGATTAAAATTTGTATTACCTCGGACAACCTTATTTGTCGATGACCCATTCACAGATAATCTTCCCCTCCAGATAGCTGTAAATTGGTGCAACTGGATCATAGAGTCAATGAGTTGAACTAGAGAGTTGAATCAATCCGATTCGTGAATAAATAAAACTGATTCATCTGATTGATTTAATGATCTGTTCACAAATTACACATTATTCTATACTCATGAACGTGCAAAAGAGAGCTAGGGTGAATGTCAAGCTTTTCAGTAAATAACAACTGAAATTTCAGTCTGTTTCTCACACAAAGCTATTATATGGCATCAGAAGACTGTCATATTGACTACTTCATGGTGCTTTTGTGGCCTGCTTGAAGCTCGAAAGATCAAGTCCTCGATCATTTTATTTGCACTGAAAATAAACAATTTTAGTATTTGCCCTATTGTTCCATGGTTTGGAACGACAAAAGGGTGAGTAAATCTTGACAAAATTTTCATCTTGGGGTGAAATATCCCTTAAAAGGTGTGTGCATGAGCTTTAATACTCAGCATAACCGCATATGACTTATCCGTCTGTGGGAAAGTCTGGATGTGATTGAATGCGTGTGCGAAAATGTATATGTGTGTGTGTGTGTGATCATGTGTGTATGTGGAAAGAGAAGTGAACCCTCATGTCAGAGCTGACTCGCTTTGATCCTGTTCAGTGGTCTGAAACACTTTTCGTCCATTGCCAACAGATATGACACATGTACACACACACAGTCGAACGCACACATGCAGACGCACATATGCTAGTGGCTTTCTGTATCGTACATTTACCAACACCACTGCAACACTGTGGGAAGCATGCACATCAAAGGTTTGCAGGAACCCCACAGCTGGAAGACTCATCTGTGTTCATGACTCAACATGAATATAGAAAGAAGGTTCAATTATGTCTAAACACCTGTCAACTGTCTGACTATTTAACTGATCTCTCATAAGATATGTATTTTGACACTTTTTTTAAGCAATTGTGAGTGCTCCTTGCCCTTGCAAAAGTCTCCAGCAGTGTTGTGTTTTTTTGTTTTTTTTTGTGTGTTCCTGTCGAAGTTTTATACTTTGGTTTAGGGGTTTGTTCAAATCTTTAACTCTGTGAGCAATAGTAACAGTCTTGCATTTGCAAACACCAGGGCCTACCGGATGTGATCTTTTAGGGGCATTTTGACCTTTAGTGTGGGCAAGGGTGGGGGGTGTGTGTGTGCAAAAGGAAACGGCCATGGCAAACAAGTAAAGTCATTGTATTTTTCTTAACGCTTTTCACAAAACATCGTTTCAAAGCAGCTTAACAGAAAACAAAGCTGTAATATCTGTAATGTCTTAGAGTCATCAATGTGATTCTAAATTGTGTCTTAAAACAAATAATTACACAAATAAGTAAATAATAATTATATTTAGACCCCCAGTGAGCAAGCCGAATGGGACTGTGGCAAGGAACTCAAAACTCCATAAGATGTTGCGAAATGGAGACAAATAACCTTGGGGGGAAACCAGGCTCACTGTGGGGGGCAGTTCCCCTCTGACTAACATCATGAATATAATGCCAGTATTAGTTATTTATGTGCAGTGAAAGTCATTGTTTAAAATGAGTAAACTAAGTAAGTGTTAAGGGCCAATGTTTAAACAAAATTATTTTGTATGAACTGTAAGATTAATGATAATATCTTTGAGGTCCATCCTGGATTAACTCCAGAAGTTTACATTGATGCATTGTCCTTTGTTAGTGGGCTGATGAAGGCTTTTATTGGCAAATAATTGATAGTCTGTGTATTCCATTTTAACAGTGCAGTCCATCCTTACACATCCTTAGTTGATGCAAGGAGAGATCAGTGAGGTGCATTGCAATTCGACTGGAAGCTCATTTCAGTGATGTTCATCCTAAATCCAAGATTCGGGCAGTGGCATGTCTTACGGTTGGAGTTGGCATCAATTCATCCTCTGAGAAGCCCATCTTAATAGACTAAAGTGATGTCTGGCTGGCACAGGCTGCAGTTAGTCATCATCACTCAGTAACTTGTAGCAGTGGGAGTCGGTCAACAGGCAGGACGGGAGCTGGATCTGGCAGGCTCTGGTAACATTGCGATATGCATACCGAGGTTGAGAAAGGGAAACAAATGGAGTAATATTAGCGTAGATGTCATTTATTTTAAAGCAGAGTTATTGATTATTAGAAGTGTGTCTGGTTCCAGCAGACCTAACTAAACAGCATAACTATAAGTTGAGTGTGTCTGAGTCCCGAACAGTGCTAGGAAGACTATTGCATAGTTTAGGAGTCAAATAGGAAAAGGATTTACCGCCTTGTGTGGATTTTGATACTCTAGGGACTATTAACAGGCCAGAATTTTGTGATCGTAGTGAGCGATGGAATACAGTATAATAGAAGGGCACTGTGGAGCTAGACCATTCAAAGCTTTGCACATAGTTAACACAATTTTTTTATTAATCAGAAATTTAACAGGAAGCCAATGAAGCCACAAAAAAAAAAAAAAAATGGGGCTGATATGGTCATATTTATTGGGCCAGCACTTTAGCGGCTGCATTTTGAACTTAATGAAGTGTATTTATTGAACCTGCAGGAAATCCTCCCAGAGATGCTTTACAATAATGTAGTCTTGAGGTCATGAACACTATGAATAATTGTAATAATAACTGTATAGGTGGATGCAGTATTATAAAATAAATGAGAAGTGAAGGAATTCAAGGCACAATTGCTAAACATGTGTATTTACATTTCCACACAGCACATTCTGTGAATGCATGTGACAAATGAATGCGATTCAAAGGTAAGTTCAGATTTTGGAGTATTTGTGTCAAACTATGATTGTGAGTTTGTGTGATAAGTAGTGTGCTGGAGTGCCTCTTTGTGGATTTGCATGTTTTTACAAATGTTGATTGTTGTGTGGGTTTGTATGGGTACAATGCAAAAAAAAAAGAAAATGGAAAATACGATTTTCCCCCAATGGGAGTTATTTCTTTCTTGTTTTAAGCAAAAACCCCATAAAATCTTGTTAGATTTTTCAGAAAACAAGACAAAATATCTCACGTCATTCTGACTCACAAGTAATTTTATCTTGTCTTAAGAATATTTTTTACTAGAACATTACACAAAATACACTGTAGAAAAAAGATTGTCCGCAGTGTATGCATCTTGTGCAGTTTGATTGTATTCTTACATCCTAAAAATATTAAGACACTTAAATCACACTTAAAATCATGTAAATGCCAGTGACGTTGCATTAGATAACAAAATATCAAACCAAGTGGCATTTATTGTAGAAAGAGAGCACAAGCACACTTGTGCTTACTCTGGACACCTCCGTGAATCTGAGAGAAACTGATGTAATAATCACCTTGACACCAGCTGGTTAAAAGTCATTGCATAAATGGCTCAGAAAAGCACTAGCAACAATTGTTTGCAGATGACACTTAGTTTGATATTTTGTTTTGTAATAATGTAGAGAAATACATGATTATTACGTATGACTTATGCAGACAAATACATTTTGTCTTCATTTACTATTTCTACTTTATACTATCAAACTTCCTTTTGTAAAAGTGTTTTGCTTGAAAAGTGTGCTTCTGCTATATTATTATATATTTGTTTTTATAATAAATGACACTTGGTTTGATATTTTGTTATCTAATGCAATGACATCCATAGATGTTTAAGTGTGGCAAATTATCCAAATACTTTTAAGGGCCCCTGTATATGGTTGTCTTTGGTATTTGTGTCCATGTGAGGATGTGTGTGAGCAGGTGATGTGGCCCTGACCGGAAGGTCACTCAAAGCCGTCAGTTCCTTTTTCCTCTCCGGATATTCCCAGCATTCTCCAGGCAAAATCACCAGCCGTGAATTCAGGGAAACAGAGGGCAGGATGCCTGGCTGGGCTGCTTGGAGCTTTACTCAGATTGGATGGAGGATCAGCTTTATCAGCCTGTATGTAATGTTGCAGCATTATAACAAGACCCCTAAACTGATCACAGATCAGCAGTAAAAGGGCAATTTCATCAGAGCTGGTAAGAAGAGCCTTTTTGGTAGACAACATTGACCTCTACTGGCCTCTGTCAGAAAAGTATCAGGTAGCACTTATAATGGCTTTAAAGGGATGCTTCACCCAAAAATGAAAATTTGAATCATTTACTCACCCTCATGCCATACCAGAAGTGTATGACTTTCTTTCTTCTTCTGACCATAAATTATGATTTTTAGAAGAATATTTCTGCTCTTTTTGTCCATACAATACAAGTTAACATGCCAATATTTTGATGCTCCAAAAAGCACATAATAAAATCATAAAAATTATCCAAATGACTCCAATGTTTTAATCCATAATCTCAAAAGTGATATGATAGGTTTGGGTGAGAAACATAAATATTTATGTCCTTTTTTCCAAGAAATTCTTCTCCCTGCCCAGTAGGGTGCATTAAGCATGAAGAATGTGAATCACCAAAAACAAAAGAAGAATGTGAAAGTGAAAGTTAAAGTGGAGATTTACTGAGCAGGGAGGAGAATTAATAGTAAAAAAGCTCTTAAATATTGATCTGTTTCTCACCCACACCTGTCATATTCCTTCTGATGACATTGATTTAACCAGAGGTGGGCAAGTCACACATGTTCAAGGCACAAGCAAGTCTCAAGTCTTAACCATCAAGTCTCGAGTCAAGTCAGTGACTCACCTCAAGTCGAATCAAGCCACAGTACTAAAACAAAGAGGTTAATTTTTCAAATAAATATTTATTTTTGCTCTGAAAAGATGAAATTATTCACATCTTTACATAATTTTTTTTACATGAATTGCATAACAGTAATGTGTTATACATATATATTTAAAACAACAATGGAGGTAAGATGAAAAGAAAATGCCAACAAAACTTTCCTGAAGACATTAAGTTCCCTTCAGAGATACTTTTATATAAAATAGTCATACAGGTATTGCTTTCAAGGGCTTAAAGTCTTCAGAAGTCATAATAACTGTGAGAGCACTTGGATTTCGTCATGAGTCATTCGGAATATAGTCACATTTTAAATAAAGTGTTGTGACTGCAAATCTGCCTGTTTTGTTTTTATATAGCCAACAAATGGTTATGTTATATTGTTGACTGTTGAGAAGGTTTAGAAAAGGCACACACACATTTAGAGGGTAATTGTCGGGTCATTTCAAACTTGTGGCGTTACAAAACATGAGATTAATCGTGATTTATTTGAATATACTGACAACCCTCAAACATTTGAACAGTCATTTTAGATATGAATATTTCTGCATAATGAAATTACATGAAAAAAATTATTTACCTTTCCTTGAGGTTTTTGAAATGCCTGATGAAATTCGAGGTTGTGGTGGTTTTTGCATATTGTGCATCTGGCAAATATTTTTTTATTCACACGATCCAATTCGAAATCTTTAAATACAAAGGAGATTATTTTGTGAATTCGACAATCATCTGTCATTTTGGCGCGTTGTGACCGCAGGGTTAACTGCGCAGGTGCAGATCAGTGGTGCCGGAGTTGTGCCGAAATTGGAATCACTGCCAGAATCTGAGTGCCTCTCGCGTGCACGCGCATGACGTCAGTTGACGAGACAGCGGTGCTGCGAGTTTAAAAGTCTTCCGTCTACAAAGCCGTTTATACAGTCTTCAAAGAAAGATATGACACCAGCATAAATGTGATGTGACCTCAAAATGCTGAGTTGAGTGAGAGCAATATAATTTTAGCAGGTGTTCAGATGACATTGTCGAAATTATTCTGCCCACAGGTAAACGTTGTTATGGATAAAGGATATTACAATTGATATGCTATAGCCAAAGGATATTATTACAGATAAGATTAATCTTTATACAAAAATAAGCAGAAATTTGCTTGTTGCAGTATACAAGCAAATAATACTTGCACTGTGGGAATAAATGTTTAAGTATATTACAAAGTAAAATCTTTAAATCCTTTAGCAATTTTGGGATCTACCTTTCCCCTTTGGTGAAAATGTGAGTATGCCCTCCACAAACATACTGGCTCACTTATTTAACTTACCCTCATATATTCACTTCCATTGTCAGATTTGTCTGCGTGCCTCACTATCTAACAATATACTTAATATACTTCATGTTTTTTTAATTCACACTTTCATGATCTTAATTAACAAATTCCTGCATTGCCTTGCCGTTAATTGTGTGGAAAAGATTGATTAGAAACGGCTTTGTAGACGGAAGATTTTTATACTCGCAGCACTGCTGTCTCATCAACTGACGTCATGCGCGTGCACGCGATATGCATTTATACAATCTTACACCGATTATGCTTTACAAATTGACATGTGTGTGGTCATGTAAATGCCCTAAACCGTTTTTCTTTATTGGTGTAAGGTCATAAACGGCTTAAGCAAAAACTGATCGGCGCACATAGTTTTTTGCCTATTACCCCAAATTCGTATGCATGTTTACGTTTTGATGTCAAAGGCAGAGAATTTTTTTCTAAACCTCATGTAAATGTGGATATGTTATTGTTTTTCCTAACAAGATGATTTTGATTGTTATCAGCATATTGGTGAGTATTTAAACACGCACAGTGAGCCTTTTTACATGCACACCAATATGCCGTTATCTCCCGAAAAACAGCGTGATAGCGCACGTACATCACCCAGAAATCTGTTCGATGTGTGTTTACATCTGGAAGATGTATTTTCTACATTGTTTGCTCATGTAAGATTATACATGCAGAAGAATTCCACCAACATTATTTGAATTGAGAAAAAAAAACAGCCTTTCAGTTTGAAATGTTTCAATGTTGTAAATCACAGGCCTTCACAAGAACCCCCACCCAGTTACACCAGGCTGTTTCTGTGTAAGTTTACAAGGACCATCAGGTTTGCACAACTCTAAGACATTTCATCTTAATCTAGCCTTGCTTGATAATGCTGAAAATCACTTTGAACTGTGGTAACATTTGTACCTGACAAATTAATGATTATAGACTGATGGACCTCTTTAAAATGTGTGTAGCGATGTGCAATCAAATGTTTAACTTGATTAAATACAATGATATGTAAAACCAGTATGATTTTGTAACCAGGGATTTTCATGTTTTGTTACCTACACATATAACATCCCTAAATAAAGGAGTGAGATTGCTTCGCTTCACAGCTAACCATTCATACAGACAATAAATTCGATCACACAGAAATTAAAACAACGACAGAACAACTTTTGACCAAGAACCAAGCCACACAAAGAATGGAAGGAAACACCAAAGACAAGCACGTACATCTCCAATATTGTGCTCAAAGTGCTGGTGTATTAAGTCATTTGGGTAATCCGATAGCAAATTGATGTAGATTTGAGTTGATTATTTTAGATAGACTCCATAAAGTTCATATTCACTGTACTGATCATTTATTTCACATTCTGTCACTCTGTTCACCAACCTGTCTCATGTATATATATGTGTTAAATTAGATTTATGTTTAGAATAGCAATAAAGCTTGCCTGTGTTCAAAGACGATGTGACTGTGGTATATTTTGATAAATAATCTCATCCCTGTTTCTACAAGATTTCACTTCAAAGCTGTACCTAAATATGTGTGATATTATTTTCAATAAGCCATGAGAATAATATCACTCTAATAAGTGAATTAATCATAATTCACTTATTAAAACTAATTCCTTACAGTAGAAATTGTGAGCTGATACAACCAGACGTTGTATTACAATTTCAATGGTGGAGAATCTATCAAGACAAATAATCTAGTAATTTGTCATTTATTTAATTTATAATAGTTGTCGAACATGACTAATTCCATTCTACATTTCATTACCTAATAAGGACAGTTTAATTTAGTTCAGAGCTCACATATTTCAAGACCCTAAATTACCCTACATTTAGTGGTGGTAAAATGCGTGCAAAATACCTATTTTAACTGACTCCGTCCACATCTCTAAATGATATATGTTATTCCCTACACTCATCTGCAATACATCTATAAGATGTTTGCTCTCAGTTGTCAATAAGACTTTCAGCAGATGTCTTTGAGACGTTTATGATTTAGAATGTTTGTAAATCTGATCTTTTTTTAGATGTTTAGCAGACATTAATCAGATTGTGATTCTTTCCAGATGAAAAGATGTAAAATAGACATCTCAGAGATGTACGTGTGATATCTGGGAGCTTATTTAAAAAAAAATACAATCAAAGCAATCACATACATACATTGGATACGCTGGTAAGAATGCCGGTAAAGGTGTTTACATGCAACGCAACAATCTACAAGTGTTATGACCTTACACAGATTTTTTTTGAATGGCTGTGAGGACAGGGACAATTGTAACACTTTTGAAATACTAATTGCATGGCTGAATCTTTAAAATATGTAATGAACAGTGTTTCATTAAAGTATCTAAAGTATCAGCAGATTAACATCCATTTTTTTCAAGAAGTATTTCAAACATTTCTAATAGCCTAATTTTAATAAAGGTCCCAATTTTGTTTTACAGTTTTCCTGACAGTTAAAAGAATTAGTAGGCCAAAAGCAAAAACGGTTCAGTATTAATAATAAATAACAAATCAATAACTGATTTAAGGTGAGCTGTTATTTGAGATATAGTGGGTTAATTCCATTGTTTTTGGTTGTTAGAATTGTCTCTAACCTTAATAGGGGTGATTGCATCACTCTTACTTCTTGTATATTATTGGTCGACAGATATGGGTTTTTCAATGGCTGAAACTGATATCTAGAGAGCAGGATTACTGATGGTCGATGTAAATGCAGATAAACAATATAATTTAACAACAGCAAACCAGATGTTAAAAAAATGTCTGAAGTGAAAGAAACACGTATTTTATGCAATATTCTTTTAAATTTGCATAAACATGAAAAGAAAAAACCTTTTTACAGAAAGTGTTGACTATCCATTGACAAATATATTGGAAGTGACTGACACAGGGGAAAGTTAACACTTCTGCTAATTGGCCAAGCGAACACAGTTAACGGCCGATGCGATAATCCCAAAATGGCCAAATATCGACCAATAAATCAACATTAATATATATATACAAAAATATTTCAGGTAGATTTGTAGTATTCTATAAGGGAAAATATCCAGTACAACATCTTACAATGACTCCAGGTGTCCCCTACAGCATCACATCAGCTTATGATTGTATACCGGTTAAAAATAAAGTGCAGAGACAGATGAATAAACGGGTCTCTATTTAATGTGTTAATGCTGAAGTTATTGCCTACGGAAGCTGCTCAATGTTGCACTTTATGGTTTGAAAAATAATGCTCCATCACTTCATTCTCAGTTCACTTGCAGAAACTCGTCATCTCCTGTAAGCACATACAAGCAAAATCAGTGCTTTGTAATGTACTTAAATACTGATCAAAACACACGTTTCACAATTTAATCTGCCCCTTATATTGGTAATAATATGGAGTGGGGTCCAAAGGTCAGAGGCCGATTGTGTAAATGCTTCTATTGTGCATTTTTTTTTTAATAAAAGTGTTTAAGAACAACAATTTGAGTGAAGAGTTGAACTAACAAATTATATGAATTTCTAAATGTATTTGGTAATTTCTTTGGTAGGTCCTCATTTCACTTTAATGACAGCACACAATCAGGCTGCTATGGACTCAACAATTATGTATGAAACCTGATGATCATGTTATCCAGCATGATTTGATAATGTTTCATCTTGTGTGCATCAACAGAAGCAAGAAAATCTGACCTTTTGTACAAAGCAGCTAACATGATCATATGTTTACATATTTGCTTAGTTACCTACAAATAGGGCAGAATCTGAAATATCTCTTATTAATTGAACATCATAATGTTTCTTATAGGGATAGTTCATCCCAAAATGAAAATTCTTTCATAAGCTATAATTTTCTCGCCCTCCTGCCATCCCAGATGTGTATGACTTCCTTTCATCTGCAGAACAGAAATGGAGATTTTTAAAAGAATATTTAAGCTCTTTTTGTCCATACAATGCAAGTGAATGTTGACCACATAAAGACAGTATAAAAATAATCCATATGACTCCAGTGTTTTAATCTATATCTTCTGAAGTAGGTGTGGATGAGAATACTATCAATATCCACCTTAGCCCTAACCAGTAGGTGGCTGAATGTGAAAGTGAAAGTCACTTCCACACCAGTGAAAAAGGACTTAAATATTGATCTGTAGTTCACTCACACCTAACATATCACTTCAAAAGACATGGATTTAACCACTGGAGTCTTACGTATCACTTTAAAACTGCTTTTATGTCCCTTTTGGACAAAGTTCTGGAAACCATTCACTTGCATTGTATGGACCAACATAGTTGAGATATTCTTTTAAAAATCTTAATTTGTGTTCTACAGAAGACAGAAAGTCATACACATCTGGGATGGCATGTGGGTGAGTTAATGATTTTTTTTTTTCCCTTTAAAGAAACTGTGTATGTATCTCTTACCATCTCTCATAATAACTCCACAGTACTCCTCACACTCTTTCTGGCTGTATAATTTGTCTATTATTTATGTTGTAAGGGAAGCTTTTAATCACTTTTACTGTGCAATGATAAGGTCTTTATCTGGATCTGTGGTTCTGGTGTGACCTGTTCACCTGGAACACATTCCTCTAAAGACGCAAATGATAAGACAGTAATAATGACATAGGGCTGGCAGAAAAGCCATGTTTCATGTTGGTTTTTGAATCATGAAGGTATCTTTGATTTGTTTGATTACTATAGTTTCTTCACTCAATCCCTGTTCTGCAACCAGTGTCTTGATGTCTCCGATGAGTGTGGGCCGCAGTTGCATAGAACGACCTACAGAGGCCAGTATAACAAGGTCTTCATTGCTTAAAACAGGGCGTTCATACTGAGCGATTTGCAGAGATAAAGAGACCGGAAGTAATTTATTTTTAAGGAGAGTTGGCAATTTGAAGTGACGTGAGTGACAGAAATAGAAAAATTTCTTCAATGTGATAGACAGATTTAAACATGCTAAAAAAAAATGGTTCTCATTTAACCTCAGAATACACAGTGTATATTGAACTAATCATTTATTCCTTAAGATAACAGTTTTAGATTTCTTACCATAGAGTTTCACAGATGTGGATTTGTTGCCACCCATCTTGTGACTAATTATCACCACCAGTGCATACTGGTCATAGTATGCACCATGTATGCATCAACATCAGCCTTCCATTCTATAGGAAAGACATAACGGTCACAAATCCTCAAACTTCAGCAGAGAACACTTATGAGCCAGTTATGATGTTGTACCCACTGGCATTGTGGCACTGGAATCTTCCAGGTGTTTTTTTGAGCTGATACTCTCCACTGATGGTAATATTGGTGAGTAAAATAAGTGAATAATAACTGGCATACAGGGTGTCAAGACACATATAGGCAGTTTTAGATGACACCAATAAGTTTGATACTTAGAAAACATTTTCGCACACCAAATGGATTCATTTTTAATTTGATGAGATACAATAAGTCTTTAAAAAAAAAAAAGAGGAAAAGTTCACCCCAATATTAAAATGTTTGTTTTTCCATTGGAAACCAGAATGACATAATTTCTTCCGTGGACCACAAAAGAATATTTTTTGAAAATTGTTCTTGTGGCCATTTTCCTATGCAATAAAAGTCAATGGGGACTGGAGCTGTCAAGCTCCACAATGTACTATAATAATAGTCCATATCTGTCATGGGATTCACAGTAAGGAGGACCCAAATTCAGGAATGAGTGAAGAAACCAAACAAAACATGATAAAAACCTGATAATCAGTAATAAACTAACCAGACAGAGGAGTAACACAAACACTGGTGAACAGACATGGGAATGAAAATGATCCGACAAACACAAGAGGAAGGGAGCACAATAAATACAGACAAGGCACAAGAGGAAACAGGTAAAGACAAACAAGGACTAAACAAGGGGTGAGACTAGAGGGAACGAGGGGGCGGAGTTGGGAGAGCACATGGCAAACAAAAACACTAGATAAAGCCATGTGTGCATACATAACACAAACTCACACAGACAAACAACCAATAAGGGCAGAAGGGCAGACAGAGAAGGATCATGAAAATATCCTGAAAACTGAGCATGACTGCTGTGTGCATTTTCCATTTCTCTTTTTGATTTGTAACTGTAGCATCTAATAAACATGCAAAAAATTGAAAATTATAGAGCAAAAAGTTTTCCTAATATATGGATAGTGTGTTGGTTATTCAAGTTTTTGAGACGTTACAGACATTACAGCTGGTTTTCTGTAAAGCTGCTTTGGAACAATGTGTGTTGGGTAAAGCACAAATAAAAAACTAAACTAAAAATGTATTTGACTTGATTTGACTTTTATGTTACGCTCCACCATCATTCCAAAAAAACTAAATAAAATCACAGGAATTAATTACTACAGACCTGTCACTCTCACGTCTGTGGTCATGAAGTCATTTGAGAGACTGGTGGCCTACCTGAAGAACAGCACTGGACCTCTGCTCGACCCCCTTCAGTTTGCTTACTGAGCAAACCGGTCTGTGGATGATGCTGCCAATATGGGAATGCATTATATCCTGCAACACATCTGCAGACCTGGGACTTATGAAAGGATCCTGTTTGTGAACCTTCAGTACCATCATGCCTGATCTTCTCTTAACCAAACTGACCCTGCTCTCTATGCCCACCCCAATCTGTCAATGGATCACCAGCTTTCTGAGACTGGCGAAACTCACATCTGGGACCTTCACTATTAGCACAGGTGCTCCTCAGGGATGCGTTTTCTCTCCACTGCTCTTCTCCCTGTACACGAATGACTGCACTGCAAAGGACCATGCTGTCAAGCTCCTGAAGGTTGCCGACAACACCACGGTCATCTACCTCATCCAAGACAGTGACGGGTCTGCATACAGATGAGAGGTTGATCATCTGGCTGTCTCATGCGGTCACAACAACCTTGAGCTGAACACACTCAAAAAAGTGGAGATGATAGTGGACTTCAGGAGAAAATAGTTTGATTCAGCCACCAAATCAGACAGAAGGAAATTACAATGGACCGTCAGGACTACTGGGAGGATTATTGTTTCCCCCTGCCCACCCTCCAAGACCTGTACGTCTCCAGAGTGAGGATACGTGCAGGTAGAATCACTCTGGACCCCACACACCCTGCCCACTCCCTCTTTGAACTGTTGTCCTCTGGCCAGCGCAACAGAGCAATGAGCGCCAGGAAATCCAGGCACAAGAACAGTTTTTACCCTCAGAACATTTTCCACATGAACAATTAAACTGTCTCAGGACTCCCCCATAGTGCAATAATGTAAATACATATTTCATGTACAAATGTAAATTCACATATTTAATTCAATAACTGTACATACCCCTACCTTGCACATATATTACACTTGCACATGTACATATACGCTATTCTCTTATATGTCCTATTATTTGTATATTTATACTCCTACCTTGTTTTATATTCTGTATATTTATTTCACTGTAATGTACTGTGTGCACTTGTTTCTCCCAGCACCAAAAAAAAAAAAAAGATTTGTGTACGTGAGAACACTTGGCAATAAGACGCATTCTGATTATTCGAAGTAAAGGCCAGCATCGTCCAATCACTGCCAACCATGTTAAAATAAAATTATACATTACCAATTTAGTTCTGAATACCATTGTCCCATGTCGAACATGTTGAGCAGTCCTAGCATCATCTGCAGCCTAAAGCTGGTTATGTTTTGGAAAAGTTATGTTTCATTACAACACATTACACAATGCATGATAACAGTTCAAATTAATGCACATATAAATAAAGTATATTCAATGTGGGGATGCCATGGTTTTGAGTTTTTGACGGTTAGATTACCATTTGAGAAATAAATAAAAATAAATTACGGTTCACCGTTTTTACAATTATTTGCACATTTTCTTATTATGCAACAGCACTGATGCAAAAAAGGCATATAACAATTGTAAAAACGTCTAAGTGAATGTAATTCTGAGGGAGATGTGGATGCTAAGGGAAGCCCTATAATAAGAAAACACACACACACACACACACACACACACACACACACACACACACGAGGTGGTATGTAAGAGCCCCAATCCAGGGCACAACCGCTTATGTGCATCCTGAGCTCAGTGTTGTGCTTATGTGTAAACTGAGCACTTCAAAAGTGCATAAATGGAAGGTTATTGTGGGTGCGCAACATGTAGTTCACAGCATTAAACAGTTTTTTTCTTCTGCATCAGTTTATTAAAGCAATCCGTTGATCTGTCAGACACCTATAAGAATTGCCAACAGACTCTAAATACTGTCCACAACACCAGTTAGGAGAAGAATATTTTATTTATATAAATTCTGCACCTGCTTTCCAATCTGCATCTTGATGTAATCCTTCCTCTTGATCAAGCAGCATGTTTTCATAAACTGAATGGAGACTACACAAAAAGTTAAAATGTGACAAGACTGCAGTATACCCAACAGACTCGTGTAGCACGTGCAAACCATTCGCTCATCACAAGCGAGTTAAACTCGACCACTTTGCTTGGGTCAGGCTGCGTGGATGACAGCCTACATTACATGTTTCATTTGTTTCTTTTTGCTTTCAGAACAACGTGATGTAATAAGGAAAACAGCACTATTAATCCTTGAGATTTCCAACCCAGCATACAGGTACATCCTCCTTAATGAAATTGCATTCAACGATTAAAAGAGAAAACACAAACCCACAACGTGCAAGCAGCAATGCGGATTCCTCCTAAAAATCAGCAGAGGGTTGGGGTTAAACCCTCCCAATGGAGGAATCCTAAACAAAACATTTTCAGCGTACAGGAAAATCCATCATGCCGGACCTTATGGATCCTTGAGGCCTTTTGTTCCCCATGAGAAATTAGTCTATAAAAAATATAAATTAAACCTGAAAATAAAGTTTTAGGATTTTGCAGGTGCGATTCACCGAAAAGGCTAAATAGTTGATTGGTGATTCTTGTCACACTTTAATAGTGATTAGTTTCACATTCAGCTGATGAAAACATGCTGCGTGATCATGAGGAAGGATTATATCAAGATGTAGATTGAAATGCAGGTCATGTGTGAAAAAAATTATACAAATAAAATAGCCTGCTTGCTGTTGCTTGTGTGCTAGTAATTACACCTATGTGTGATTTGAAAAATGTATGACATAATACAAGAATTCTTTAAGATTCCACACACTTTCATGATCAGTAATCGATGAAGGGGAGCGTCGGCACAGCCATTGACCAGGAAAATAAAAAAATGGCACTTGATTTAAGTTTTGTCTCGTTTCGAAGGCTGTGTGCTAGTCAGGGCGCGTCCTTGCTGCAACATACAGAGCGTCCTCCTTTAAACAAGCCTCGTTTAAAGGAGATGACCTTCGTAGGACAAACGGAAACATAACTCATTATGGTTGCTATGACAGCACGCCACTCTTTAACAAGCACGAGCGCTTTGAATGAGAAGGGAACAAAGTCCCTCTGGAAGGGAATGTATGAGGTACATTTTAGGAGAGTCATAATCGTGTAGAGAAAATAAAATAGATTTTACATATGTACTTCTAGTCTATAATACTATATTTTAATTATATAATACTGTAATTATACATATTCTATATTCTACTCCCGTCTACTGAGGTACTTCAACTTGGGAATTAACATTACTTGCGATTGAACATACAATTTTAGGGCAAATTGGCGTAATTTATTTATACAATCATGTTAATTTCGATTGAAGCAAAGTATTGAGGGTTGTGAGTGCCACGGAGGATACACCTCATTTATCCTCCGAATTCCCACGAAAGAAGGCCAACAAATGCAACCTCCGGAGGATGCAGCCTTCGAAACAAGACACAGCCTAAAGGCCCAAACATATTTCACGCAAGTACGTGAATGCAGACGTAACTTGCTACGCAAGCTCAATTCCACGTGTCGTTGCGTGGTGAAATGTGTCAGCACTCAATTCATAATCCAACATAAGTACACGCTGCATTCTCTGCATTGCCACAAGAGGCTCTAAAGCGGGAGTTTTCAGTCAACAACCGTCATGGCAGAGCAGTAATTTGAGGAGAGTCTTGCCGTACAAGTTATACAAACATATTACGACCCCTCGTCCCCCTCTACATTTGAATAAAACAGCGATTAAAAATGCTTGGCAAGAAATTGCAGCTTCCCTAAATTCTGATAACGACACTGTAAAGAGAAAATGGAAACAACTATAGGACTGATTTGTCCGAGCCAGGAAGAAATGGAAAGGAATCTGCAACAGAGATGCCGCAACTAGCTATGGATATACAGTCATAAAACACCGGACTACAGAGTCAAATTTTTGTGATTCGGTAATGTTTTATTTATTAATTTATTTTATTTTCTCCCCTTTTTCTTCCAATTTGCAATGTCCAATTCCCAATTTGCTCCCAAGTCACTCCAAAGTTCAAACTTAATTGAACTAATTTAGTTGTTTTTGTTTTGTTTGTTTGTCCTGTGTTTAGTCATTATTTTTCCAATAAGTTTTACCAGGGATGAACTTCTGAACATTCGGCAGAGTATACCAGACAATATTTTCCCTGTTTTTGACTATTCCGACATTTTGTTGGAAAATTTTGAGACACTGCGTCTCGCAGGCGAGGGAAGAGAGCCGGTGCGCTGGTCAAACTCCAGATTTCGAACCGCGCTGCCGAGCATTCATCTAGCGAATCTCCGCTCTCTTCCTAACAAAACAGATGAACTACTCCCCTGTACAAACAAGGATTTTTCAAACGCTGTTGAATTGTGGTTCACAGAAACCTGGCTGAGTGAAGCCATTCCGGACAGCACGTTACATCTGCTGGGATTTCAGCGGATTGCATTGCAGAGTTAAGTTTATTCTGGTGAGTGTTTATATTCCTCCACATGCATGCGTGAATGCAACGCTGTGATCAGATCACAGACACGGAAAAACAATACCCAGACTTACTATTATTCTCTGCGATTTTAACAAAGCCAACCTCACCCATAACTGCCAAAATACAGACAGCACATTACATGACCCACCAGAGACTGAAATATACTGGACCACTACTACACAACATTAAAGGATGCACATCGCTGTGACCAGAGAGCAGCTTTGGGACACTCTGATCGCTGTCTGGTTCATCTTCTTTCAATCTACAGGCAGAAACTAATATCAGCTAAACCTGTAGTAAGGATTGTAAATAGATGGGCCAATGAAGCAGAGCAGGAAATACAACCTGCGTTGACTGCACCGATTGGAGTGTTTTTGAAGCTGCAGACACCAATCTGGACGAGCTCACAGATACTGTTACTTCATATATCAGTTTCTGTGAGGTTATGTGCATTCCTACTAGGACTTATTTAACATTCAACAATGACAGCTTCATCATGCCAAAGAGGGAGCTTACAGAAGTGTGATAAAATCTTGTATAATCAGGCCAAAACACACTGACTAAGGAAACTAAAGTGGCTAAAAGTAGCTACTCTGAGAAGCTGAAAAACAATTTCAGCTAACGTCCCTGCATCAGTGTGGAGAGCCCTGAAAGACATTACTAACTTCATGACACCATCTCCCAACACTGTAGGGAACCAAAAACTAGCTGACGACTTGAATGTGTTTTACTGTAGATTTGAAAAGCCCAGTCTTACCCACCTCCACCCCCCCAACCTAAGTGTCCTAAGGAAAAACAAACGGTAAGACTATTTCTAAGCACAAACAGGAAGTGGTTACGCTCTTACTAGGCATCACTTACCTTGTTTAAGTTAAATTTCTCTTGGGTTTGCAGTAGAGGCTCAGAGGGCAGAAGACCAGCATGGAGCAGGCCGCTGAAGGCCAGCACCAGAACAACATGCAGCATTTGTTTTTGGAATTGTTTTTAAAATATGATAAAAATGGCAAAATCAAAGTCCTATATCAATTTCGGATTAACTAAATGGTGATTTGTTTTTATGGCAGATAAAACACAATGATATATGATTAAACTTAAAGGAATATTCCAGGTTCAATACAATTAAGCCCAATAGAAAGCCAATCAATAATTGAATAGGGCCAATTTTTAAAGGGTTTGAAAGCAGAAATGTGAAGCTCATAATTTTAAAAAAGCACTTACATGAATTCTTCTGTTAAAACATGTATTATTTGAGCTAAACAACTAGTTGTTTCATTAAAGTTGTTTATATCGCCGCTGTTATGATCATTTAAGAGCTCACAATGTTATGTCTTCATGGCAAAAAAAGTTATAAAATAGGAGATAACTTCACACAGAAGTGATTTTATCACATTAAAATCGTGTTAACATGCATGTTGTTTGTGTCTTGGGGCTATACGTTTGAAACAGTATTTTAACATTTTCAGATTAACAACATTTACTTCCATTGTAAGTGCCCAAATGAGTACATTTACATGCACTTTAAATGTCTGATTTCAGTCGGTCAATTTGTCTTCTTAAAATATCATGTAAACGTGTTAGTCTGACTGAAATTGTTTGAATCAGCTTTTTTGCTAAATCGAACAAACAGACTTGTTGCCAGCGATTGTAGATCAGTTTCGTCTAACATGTAAACACGTAAATCGGTCCATAATAGGCCTTATGCGCATGCTCCAAAAAAACAAAGGTCTCAATGTGTATTTAAACAAAAGTCGAACACAACACAAAGCACAGAACAGAGAAACAACACCATCACAGTGGGTGTTTCTTTCAGAAGTGATCGTCCATATGCCCAATTCCCTTCACAGACTTTATCATCCACTGGGAGCGCTTTGGAGAGCTGAAAGATGCAGGGCTCAAAAATAATGTTTGTTCAGAACTCACATTTTAAATAATATTTTATTGGAAATTAAATTTGAAATTATTTTACAGCATGGCTATGATGATTGTTCTCCCTTTGAAATGCCTTTCAGGGGATGATTTATCTCCTTTGTAACAGGGACACATAGCAGCACTAGAAAAGTAAATTTTTGGATGGATCAGCAGTCTTTAACCATTCACACATGTGACACATTGATGTGCCTCTAATAATTCTTCTTTTGTCCATTGACAAATTTTCTGCCAAATTTTAATCTAAAAATTATAATTGTTTAGACTAATCTGTCTGCCAAAGTAACAAAAATATTGACAGTAGTAGCAATACATCTCTTTCTTTAATAAAACACTTTTACATAATCTTATGTGGACTTTTTCACACATTCCATCATAAAATACAAAAACAGAGGGTAGATGCATATGGCCAAGGTTAGCATGCTGTTAGCCTTAGTGACATGAATGCAGCATATAAACATTACAAATTACTTTACATTATCTACTGCAAATATCTTTTAATTATCACCAAGCGATTATAACAGCTTCTTTTACTGACCTCATGGGGTTCCCTGTCAAAAGCTACACTTAATGCTGCATTTGATTCAGCGCTTATGGGAATGTCTTTAGGAGTGACCAGCTGTGAATATGTGTGCAACATGTCAATGAAATTGACAGGACCTTTATAGCCTCTGTTGGTGACATCATCATAATGCGCCAGTACCAGAGGCTGTAAATAGATGTTCCACAGGTGCAACGTCAGGTCTATTGTCTTAAGACTACTCTGTGATGTGTTTGTGCTACACAAGCTCTCTATTTTTTTCTTCTGATACTGTCAGTCAAGTGTGAAAAAAAAAAATACATAAAATAATGAGCAATCAACAAAGCAAATGGTGTGTGTTTCCATGCTTACATTCTATGGCTGAATCGGACACACACCAGTTTTGCTTTGTTTGTTTGGGGGAAGAGCACGCTGCTTTTGCGTTGGAGTGAGGCGAGTGTGAGCATTGTGAGCTGTTCACAGTGAAGATGCTGCGCACTCGTTTCACTTACTTCCAAGAGCCAGCACCCACAATTCCATCATGGGGCTTGTGTATGTGTCTGGCTGAGGAGCGAGAGACAGGTCCGTCCCGATCACTCGCCCTCTCTCTAGCCTGCTCTGGCACCTCTTAGGTTCATAAGGGGGGAATCTATTGGGTCTGCAGACTTTCAGTTGCCTACCTCTGAATGGTCCTCACGTGATGACAAAGCAGTTGAGGAATTACTCGAGGTCGTTACTCGTGTGTTGGCCAGATTACAGCTAGAATGGCCACGCAAACAAGAGACCCCCAAACGAGTGAAACTAGAAGATAGATTTCCATCTGGTGGCCAGGGGAAGTGAACACAAAATCAGTCTATCCCCTTCTTTGAAGAACTCCATGACGAGTTAACTCGTTCATGGGGGAAACCTTATACTTCCTGTATCTTTGTGCTTTCGACATCGACATATTCGACTATCGCTGGTGATAAGGCACGGTGGTATATGATGATGCCACAGGTAGAAGTGATGCTCGCAGGCTAGCTCTCGCCTGGTTCAGCGTCATCATTGAAAAGAACATCTCAACGCTTGTGGGGAAAGCTTAACAAGCAGCAGGTCAGGCTGGTGCCGGGCTGCGAGGAAGCATTCTCAGAGCTTCGTTGAGCCACAGATTTATCTCTCCGTGCAACCAAGCAGATGGCTCGTGCTATCGACCGTTCAATGGCTGCTTTGGTCAGCATGGAGAGGCATCTGTGGCTAAACCTCATGGGCATCAAGGATAAGGACAGAGTATTCCTACTTGATGCCCCGGTCTCACATTCTGGCCTGTTTGGCGATTCAGTGAATACATTCGTCACCAGGTTTCAGGAGGTGAAAAAACACGAGCCTTTGTGCAATTCCTTCCTCGCTGCACTCAGGGGGAGGGGCTTTCGACCACCCAGCCTTGCCCCAGTCCTTCTAGAAGGGAGGCTCAAAAACAAAAACAAAGAGTGCCGTGTCATGCCCCTCCTCAGCATCCTCCAAAGCAAGACCTCAGGACCATTATTGAAAATAAATAAATAATGTGCACAGCCTTGTGGGGGTAGCCCCCTTCAGGACGGGGTGTGCAAAACATCTACCTGCTCCTTCCCGACACCCCCACGAAACCTCTCTATCCTCAACGCCTCTGGTGTTTCGGGGGCCAGCGGTTTCCAACGAAATGTTTGGTGTTCCGTTGCTTCCCAGGACGCAGCGTCGCCCAGGACACAGAACATCCGACATACCCTCAATGGGAAGTGTCAAAATTGGTACCAATTTCAGAGAACCAGGCAGCGTGGAAGCTGCTGCCGGGAATTTCTATGTGGGTCCTAAAGACAGTAGAAAAGGGCTACAGAATTCAATTCGTTCACCGTCCTCCGCATTTCAATGGCGTGGTTCCCTCTACCGTGAAACCGGAACAAGCACATTTACCGTCACAAGAGCTGCAATCTCTTCTGGTCAAAGGGACCATAGAACATCTTCCCCTTCTAGAGAGAGAGAGTCAGGTTACTACAGCAGATACTTCCTGGTTCCCAAGAAGGATGAGGGATTGCATCTGATTTTAGATTTTTGAGCCTTGAACCGCTCAGTCAAGGTGCTCAAGTTCAAGATGTTAACTGTCAAGACGATCGTGTTATTAATTCAACATTGTGATTGGTTAGTCATGATCAATCTCAAGGACACATACATTCATATAGAAATACTGCCACAACACAGGAAGTTCCTGAGGTTTGCTTTCGGGGGCAAAGCTTACCAATAACGGGTTCTTCCATTTGGCCTAGCCTTATCACCTTGCACATACACAAAGTGCATGGATGCAGCATTGTCTCCATTGCGACTCCAGGGCATCCGTATTTTGAATTACTGCATATAGACGACTGGCTGTTACTAGCACAATCGCAACCACTGTCATTAGAGCACAGAAATATTGTCTTAGCTCATCTGGTTTCTCTGGGGTTGAGACACAATGACAAAGAAAGCGTTCTCTCTCCTGCCCAGAGAACGACTTATTTATGAATCGTATGGAATTCTATCACGATGCAGGCACAGCTGTCTCCTGCTCACATCGAGACATTCAGAATACCCTGAGCAAAGTCAGGCTAGGCCAAGATCATACTGCTCTTCAGTATCAATGGATGTTAGGTCTCATGGCATCTGCGTCCTCTGTGATCCCTATGGGCCTTTTGCATATGAGACCATTCCAGTCGTGGCTCAAAGCCAGGGGATTTCATCCAAGGGCCAATCCCTGAAGGCAGATAAGGGTTACACGCCGCAGGCTACATACCCTCTCTATGTGACTCAGACCCCGGTTCCTCACCTTGGGTCCCACTCTAGGTGCGTCTTTTCATCGCAGACTGTTAACGACAGACGCCTCCCTGTCGGGCTGGGGAGTGGTCTTAAGTGGTCGTCTGAGGGACACTGGGTTTTCACCTGAAGTTATTGAGACCATTCTGAGTGCTAGGGCTCCCTCCACTAGAAAAAGTTATGCCAATAAATGGGGTGTCTTTGAAACCTGGTGAACTGCACAAAATGCAGATCTAGTTAACTGCAAGATTGCTTCAATTCTGGACTTCCTGCAGGAGTAATGATCAGCAGGTACACACCCCTCCACTCTCAGGGTTTATGTGGCCACTCTGTCGGCTTGCCATGCCTTGATTGATGGGGTGCAACTGGGGAAACATCATTTGCTTGCTCACATTGTTCGTGGGGCCATGAGACTGAAGCCTCCCGTTAGAACCAGGATTCCTTCATAGGACTTAGCTATAGTCCTTGAGGGTCTGGTTGAGACCCCTTTTGAACCCCTAGAGTCTGTGTCTAATAAGCTTCTGACTCTAAAGATGTTTTTTCTTATGGCTATTACTACTTTAAAATAATTGGGGATTTGCAGGCTCTGTCTGTCTTGCAATTCTGCTTAGACTTTGCCCCAGGAATGGCATCCTCATCCTGAATACCTGAAGTTTCCTTTCTCGACCATATATCCGGTCACCCTTGAGGCCTTCTGTCCTCCGCCGTTCACGATGCTGGATCAGGAGAAACTTCACAGACTGTGTCCAGTCCATGCTCTTCAGGCCTACGTCCACCGTACTTGTCGGTGGCGTAAGTAAGGGCAACTATTCGTTTGTCAATGGGGGCCGTAAGAGGGGGGCGGCTGCCACAAACCAGAAAATGTCACATTTGGTGAGAGATGCTATTGCCCTTGCCTATGAGGTACGTGGTCAAGCTTCACCAGTAGGCACAAGCTCATTCTACCAGGTGGGTCACTTCTTCAAAAGCTTTGGTGGGGGTGCGCCCTGCAGCATGTTTGTAATGTGGCAGGCTGTTCCTCTCCGCAAACATTCATAAGATTTTATAGTTTGGATGTTCATGCCTCTCCGGGCTCTCACGTCCTTGAGTCGACATCACAAGCTCATGTCTGAGACCTTTCGCATTCTTGTGAGCACACACTACACAACAGTAAGGGGTCCAGGACACCCACAGTGCGGCGGTGTAGGTATTCTCATTGCCATAAGCACTGAATCAAGCACAGCATTAAGTATAGCTTTTGACAGGGAATGTCTCAGGTTACTTGACTGTAACCCTTGTTCCCTGAAAAAGCGGAATGAGATGCTGCACTTCATTGCTGCACTGAGGATGTCCGAGGTCTGCTCTTCAGACAAATATATTTGACGATGAACCTGTGGCACATCTATTTATAGCACCTGGTACTGGCACATTCTGATGATGTCACCAACAGAGGCTATAAAGGTTCTAACCAATTTCATTGACGTGTTGCATACATATTCACAGCTGGTCACTCCTAAAGACGTTCCCATAAGCGCTGAATCAAGAGCAGCATCTCGTCCCGCTTTTTTCAGGGAACAAGGGTTACAGGCAAGTAACCAGAGACGATCCCTTTCATAGAAAGAGGTAGAAAGCATTTTTATTGAATATGCAGCCTAAAGCAATTGACAGATATAGATACAGAACTGTTTAATACAGAGAACAGACCAATAAAAATACCAGCGATCGCTTGGAAAATATAGACAAACCATTAGTATATTTTCTTAATTGTCTATTTATTCACAACATCTCTACTCATTCTAAACTGTTATTATTATGCTTTACAAAGAGTTAATAAGGATTAAAATGAAGCAAAGTAGACCACGTATAGTTAGAGCAATCCAGGAGCAAATAGTGCTGTCTTCTGCCTTCGGACATGGACATCACCATAAACACAATGGATAACAACACCAAAATCAATGTGTATATTTTTGCACATTTTCGCTTTCTTTAAAGAAATAGAAGGATGAGTCAAAACAAATAATTGTGGCAATCAACATTATACTACAAATGCTGAACCAGGAGTAATCCTTTAAGTGTCCCACTTTACATGTGATCACCTTACCATGTCATCATAGTTTTACATTTTCATACAATTATAATACATCTTGCTACATTTCTCTATTTCTTTCCTTACCCCCTCAGCATTACACACAGACACTATCTCCTCTAATGGCAGAACTCTAGAGCCAAACATACATGCACACATGTACTTCATGAACAGAATAAAATGTTTATTTGTACAATGTATAGAGAAGTTGCCACTTCCTCTCCTTTCATCTGTGTTCATGGTTCAATAATTAGTCAGGGTTACAATGAAATATAACAGTTCAGACCTCATGATCAGTTACAATATTACCAGATATTATTAGACATTAGTCCGCCGATGTCATTTCAGCTCATTAATGTAAGCTCATTAAGAGTAACAAGTGATATACAGAATAACTGTTTGAATGTATACAAGAGAAAACTAAATAAACTACAGTACAGTTCAAGGCTTTTGTTAGCTGATAACTTTATAATACATTTTATTTTGGCATATCTGTGTGCTTTTGACGGTAGTTTCTCACCTTCGGATAATTAGTTTGCTACTTGTCCCAGTGTGATTATTTAACCCCATTAAACTAAATATAAAGTCTGCATGTGCTGCACTCTTCAGAACGCTCTGCTCACTGTATTCAAATGTAGTGTTTCTAAAACTGGACCCCATCATATCTCAAACCAGTTTAAAAAATTTTTTATCTGTTTTTCTGCATCGTGGAGTTCATAGGGCCCTATACTGTAGTCACATGTGGTGATGGCAGTATAAGCAGACTCTGATTGTTGAATTATTGAAAATTAATTTACATACAGAGGTGTAAAGGCTGCATCTCCACACTACCAACTCAGGGTGTGATAAAATAATTATTATTTTAAAAAAAATCTGTGGTTTGACTTTCGTCGTTGTCTAAAGTTTACTCAATAAATGTGTATATTTCAAATGATTTTGTAGTTAACACTACAGCAGTGTTGGAACTGAAAAAACTGCACTATATCAACACTTGTACAAAAACCGTCAGCGACTTGATCAAAAAGTTTTATCATACTAAAATATTTTCTAGGACAAATAATTATTTTCCAGGACATTTAGGTATTTTTCTCATTTTCCATGACTTTTCCATGACTGGAAAACTACTTTGCAAAATTCCAGGAACCCTGCTCTGACAAACATTTGTATTGAATCGCAAGCTCATTTGCATGTGAAAATAATGAGTGGGAAAGTTGCGGCAAGTTTGTCAGAACTCTAGATTTTTGCCTCTGAAGCAGGTTTTGCCCAGGGTGCCACAAAAGTTAGAACCTTCCCAAACCTAGTGTGCTGCCTTGCAGCCTACTGCTTACATCAGGCAACCAACTTCTAAGGTAACATCTTAATTATCATAGAACCTCAATATGTGACAGATTTGAACCACTTTACATAGACAGCATGAAAAGTGCATGAGAGACTTAACTGACACTCACAGGGGTGCCAATTCAATTTCACTGTCTATCAGGATGGGGGCATCACAAGTTTCTGTAGGGTCTCGAGGTAAACACAGGTGGGCAATGGGGGAACAATTTTCATGTGTAGAGCAGGCTTATGAAGTCTTAAAATGCTGTCAAAATAGCCAGCTTAATAGGTTATGGAACAGTGCTATACTGCAGTTTGCATGTTTACCAGCAGGTAGTGGTGGAGTCAGTATGGAGTCTTTGGAAAATCCTCGAGCTGTGGCATACGCTCTGAACTTCTCTATCAGATCGGCTCTTAATTTTTTAGTGCGGCCTACAATGAAAATGGAGGCAGTGAAAATAAGTTACAAACAGATACACTGACCCTAAATGTTTTATTTTACAATTGCACATTCACACTGTGGTTAATGAAAAGCTTACCATAAAGTGATACTTGTGTGTACTTCTTGTTGAACTTCCTGTGTTTGAGGACTAAGGCATACTCTGTGTAGTTTGTCTCCACCACAGTAACATCCTTTACTCTTCTATGACCTTTAAATAATAATAGAAACTGATGGGACTTGGATAATTATTATTTCCCCAAAATTCAGACATCAATCACAGGTCTACATAAAGTTTGCTATGATGACTCATTATTCTGTGAAAAATCTCTGCCGTCAACTTACGAGTGCTGTAGTAGTTAAATTGGCCGGGCACAGATGTCTTCTCATAAACATAGAGCTTACGTTGGCAACCAGATGACCTGTGTGTAATCACATGTAAAAGGGGGACAGGAGACATGGGAATGGGCCAAACAGCAAAACACAGTGTGTGTATTACTAGATTTTAAGTTATAAATGGTCAGTAAATATGTAAGGAAAAGTATTCTTCAGCCAAGAAAGTATTCTTCAGCCAAGGTCAATCATGTAAGGTTACAATAAGTTTGGCTTTTAAAGAGATTTTCTCACACACCTTAAACTCCACATTGTCATGTTGACATCCCCATTTTCCTTTGGTTCCACTATGCCCATAGAAATGGTCAGTCTGCTTCTAAACGTAACAAAACCTGGAGAATCATAGGCGAGGCCGATCCGATACCACTTTCCTGCAAACTGAACATAAACAGACCATCTTGTGGTGCAGAACTTACAGTACAGAGATGAAGTGCTCTATTTTCATGATTGTGTGCGTGCAACAACCGTGCAAATGGTCGCTAAATCTAAGAGCAATTTCCATGCCAGCACAAAATGCAGGTGGGCATAGGTGTATGCATGCAAACTGTAGGTGTATTGCAAGTTAATGAAGTGGCACAATTTGCTATTTTCCTGAGAAACAGGGCGTTACGCCAAGATGTTTCAAAAGCACGTCTGTTTTCAGTGCAAAGTCTAAACTAAGTTCCTGCTTTTGCAGTTACTGAGAATACAGTGGAACATCAAATTATGTCCCCAATCACTGTCGTAGCTGTTAATGTATCAACAATTTTGCCAAACTCACTTGTGCTTAGACTTAGCGCATGCTTGCACAAAAATACCAAAACTTGATGGCCACGCCGACTGACTTTGTGAATTTGACGTATTGCATGGTGCTGTGATTAGCGCTATAGCACTCTTAAAATAGGGTCCTTAAAGTTGTGTTCCCAAGTTATATCAACCCCGTTACCATGATTACTCTCTTTTATTAAAATAATATATAATTCCATAAGTTTCATAATGACATCTTCGTTGTTTTATTATATGAACAGTACAAGTAAGTTTCTCTTATCGGGTTTTTTAAATTTTTTTTTTTTACTTTTGTCTTAACTTGGTTACCATGATTTTGTACATAAAACAACATATAATGAAACACTATTTGTTTTGTAGAAATATCAGCATTAAATGTTTTTCTAAACACCTTTTAGTGATGCTCTTGAGCATAAATCTAGCGATTGCTGAATTAATTGTAAAATTATCAACCCAGTGTCTGTTTTAAGGCATAGCTATATCTTACATACATACCGTATAAATGCAGTTTCATATAATGCAGTTTTTTAACACTTAAAGACGTTATTTGTCCAGTACAATGTTAAAATCTTACAGGAATTTACTTAAAAAAAATTACCATTTTGAAATGGATCCAATTTTGCAGAATGATCAACAAGTTGTTCCATTGAGTTGTTCAATTAAAATGTTTTTTATTTACCTAAATTCTTATAATCTAACATATTTTAAATAATTTAAGTCATCTTGTGCTCCCCTTGTTGAGAACCACTGGTCTAGAGTTGTAATGCCTTTAGATTTATACTTGTATCTATTTATATCTATCTCTATATAGTACCAGTCTCCTGTACCTAACAGAGAGTTGTACACACATTTAAATTTGTACTTCCCAGAATTTCATGTTTTCCAGTGGCATTTTTTAAACAAAGAACTCCATGTATAGACTAATGTACACAAACCAAACCAGGAACCAGCACTTTTCTCCATAAACCTTGAAACATCTCAGTATTATTAGCAGTGTTGGGAAAGTTGCTATATAAAACACAATCTACTTCACATTACAAATTACTTTATAAAATTGTAATCAGCTCACTTAAGTGACTATTTCATCAAAAGTAATTACATTACTAATTTACATTCAAGTTACTTTCTAAAACACTTTTCACAGAAAAGTTCATTTCTTTAACAAACTCAAAATAATGTCTACAGTATATTTATTTCCCCGTTCTTCATTGTTGCACACATACACATGGCAGCACCTTATATTTCTCCCTTTCAGTGAGTCATTAGAGACGGTCACAGAAACACAAACAGATGCACATACGATCATAATTTAAATTATACAAAAATAATGCTATTTTAGAAATGTGTAGTCCAAGTAATGAACAGTACGTAAAAGGGTTTAACTGATTTGAAAGTCAGTAGCTGTATTGATTATTACACTGTAAACAATTCTGTAACTTTAACGGTAAAATTATGTAAAAATGCTACAGTAAAAAAAAACAAAAAAAAAACAAATTGGTTAACACATAGTTACAGTAACATAGTATACGGTATTAAAAAAAAAAAAAATTTACATACATGTTACATGTTATTTTATGGTAAAATATTGTAAAGATTTTGTATTTAAAATGTAAAAGGTATGCTGCACATCTGCCGGTTATTATAATGCTTTCCAATAGTCTTTTATTTATTTTTTTGCTAAAAGTACAGTAAATAATCACTTTGAAATCGGATTACACCCAACAATGATTATTAGAGGCCCGAAGAACTTGGAAGAAATCATCTGTTCCTTGTTGCAACACTGACTGCATGACCCTGAGCTGTTTTTGTCAACACTGTCTCTCTCTTCTGTATTACCCTGTTCTATTATATTGAAACAGACACGGAAATCTTCTGTTTGTCCATATTTAGCATTGAGGAAGAAAAAAAAAACCCCCACAAGTATTCCTTAAAAGACATATTTCAGCTGTCTGAATCTGGGATAACACTGGAGTATCTATAGAGGTGTCAAATTGAAGTGTCACAGCCTGTACCCACAAAAAAAAAAAACTAATAGCTGTGATATATATTTAGTTATATTTTGTTATTACTAGTCTTTAACCCCATAACGTTACATGCTAAACTTCCACAGGGGAAAAAAAACAAATGTTCTCACCCTCTGGAGGTCAAAGTTCTTCTGTGGTTGGACATTGGCGTGGACATCTATCAAGAAGAGCATCACCAAAGAGCTGGTCACCAAGGCGATCTTCATGGTTCCGTGGAAGAGAAACACAGCAAGGAAAGTGGGATTCTGGACTATGCAGGGTCTGCCAAAGGGGGTGCCAACCATATAGGCTCCTCCCACTGACTAATCCAGCTAATCAAATGCAAGAACACATCCAACAGAGGCACCATTCATTTCTACAGTGGCCTCAAATATATTTGGACACTAAAGCCACACTTAATATACGAATGTCTCTGCATTAAAAAAATAAATATTAAATTAAGAGGCATTTATTTTAAATAAAGGTAGCACATACACTTTTCAAGCAGAGCCTTTCATTACAAATTAAACATACTGTTCCAAATGAAGACTTCCCACACACAAAATATCATGAACATTTTTTTCAAAGAACACTAATGCATGCTGTCATTTTGAACACAATTTCATTTGATGTACACAAAAAAAAGGTAAAATAGAGACACTTTGTAGAATTCATATATTTTTTATTAATATGTACTCTTGGATTCTATTGTTTTTCAAAGAGCCTGATGTACAGCTAGTCTTAAAAGACAAGAGGACGTCAGTGTGACACATCACACCTCACACACCTCTACATAAACACACACACACACACACACTCGCTCACACACACAGACACACTGTTGACTAACGGAGCAGCCAGCTCACCATTTCCCTTCTCTCATCTGCCTTTGCATGTTGTTCCTGAGTACCGAACCGAAAATGGCAAAACAAAAGTGCATTTAAGATCAGTCATTTAAACATTTTGAAAAATTGGTACAATTTTGAGAATAAAATATAAAATAATACAAACAAGTGTTCCTTGCTTAAAAATTTGCATTGCCTTTGGTGCTCAATAAAACAATATAAAAATAAAGCAATATAACGTTAATGTTGAACCATTGCAAATGGTCCTTTGTGGCTTCATAAATTAAAGCTATTACCAAGACATGTGGAAAAATACTTACTAAATAATCAAGTTAAATGTAATTCATGAAAATATCAGTGCATTGAGATTTGTACAGCCATTCTGATTCTGAGCATGAAGAGGGAAGGTGTGTGGACTGGGGCCTTTAATCTGTGAATATGAGAGCCACTGAATGAGCAACAGCACAACCTAGTGGACAGAAGCAAGAACTGCATCGCATTTCACCTGGTGCGCGCAACGTCACACCTTACCTAAAAATAAACCGACACACACTTGCACAGTGCACACACAAAAGGATCCCTTCAAAAGTTTTGATGTTCAGACTGAAAACAATAAGTTGATTCTTTTAAAAAATAAATAGGCAAAATTATTCACAGTACTGCCTTCAGCATTTCACATAGCTAATGTTTACAAATATACAAAAGTTATGCAGCAATACATAATTTGAGGATATTATTGAAACTGAAGGTAGTTTTTGTGTGCGTGCGCAAGTATGTGTGTATTTATAAGATTATAAAAGAATAGCTCACCCCAAAAATGAAAACGGTATCCTTATTTTTCTCAGCCTCAAGTCATTTCAAATCAGTATTTTAAGATTTTCTGTGAAAAATTATTCAGTTTTGGTCTTTTATTAACAAAGCTATCATGCAGCTTTAGAAGACTTGTAGTAGTGTGTAGACTTGAAAGATGTGGTCTCTATGAACTGTTGTTGTATGGAAAAGAGCTACATAAAGATTCCTCTAAAATTCTTCTTTCGCATTCCATGGGAAAAAAAATGTAAACAACATAAAGGTGAGTAAATGATTGCTGAAAGTTTCTTTTTTGAACTGTGAACTATAATTTTAACGGAGAGAAATTATCAAGAGAGGCCTCAGCAAAGATCCCTAGTAAGGATTCTTGTTATCATTGGACACAATAACTAACACACACCGTAATGAGAAAGATATGAAGAGTAGATTTCAGACTTCAAATTAAGTCTCAAATCTTTCTCAGTGTGGTGTTAGATGTGCTTTCCCTCTCTTTCACACACAAACAAAATTGAACAAAGACAAACAAACAAAAAAAAAAGATAGGAAGCTTAAAGGAAAAATAAAGCTCAATCCACAACAACTCAGAACATCTCATTACTTTACAAATTAACTTACAAAAAAATAAATAAATTCAAGTGATAATGAAAGTACAAATCACAAGTAAACTAAATAATGGCTGACTAACCAGTTACGCCACTGCTGTGGCCTGTGCTTGATGAATCAAATTTCTAGATCTCTATTTAGGTGAATCTCATTAAACTGTCAAAAATATGCCATATTTCACCCCAAAATCTAAACAAACAAACAAATATAAATTATGTTGCATTAAGACATTAAATGCATTTATTTGAACAATTAAAGGTTTTGAACTGGGACATTATGCCAATAAAAGCGCATCCCTGATTCCAATTCTCATTACCGTATTGCAAAAAAAATACACACACACACACACACATACATATACACACACATATATATATATATACACATACATACATATACACACGTTGATTTATTTGTGGTGTCTGGAAAATATGGAAAATTATTAAAACATCATCATTACATTAATGAGAATGAGATTTTTTTTCATTACGGTAATGAGAACGAAAAATTTTATTTCGTCAAAGAAAATATTTTTTTTATTATGATAGAGAACAAAAACTTTCCCATTACGGTAATGAGAATAGTTTTTGTTTTTGCTGTAATTAGAAAAATATTTTTTGTTCTGTAAATGAGGATGAGATTTTTCACATTACGATAATGAGATTTTTCAGAATTTTGATAATGAGAATGACAGTTTTTGTTATTGTGATGAAGACATTTTTTGTTATGACAATGAGGATGCAATTTTTTTCATCATGATAAGATTTTGTTAATGATAATTAGAATGAGATATTTTATAATTTTGATAATTTTTTTTGCCATTATATTAATGAGAATGATTGTTTTTTTTGTCATTACAGTAATGAGAACGAAAGTTTTTGTTATTTCGGCAAAGAAAATATGATTTGAACAAAATGTTTCACATCACGGTAATGAGAATGAGATTTATTTAATTTTGTCATAACGGAAATGAGGGGGTGGAACATGCCTACGTGTCATGACAAATAGGCACTAAAAATGGCTTTCATGTTCTTATGTTCAATAAAATTTCTTCATTTTTAACTTTGGGGTAAAATACGAGCTTGACATTTCTTTGTGAGATTAACCCATATAATATTAACACAGTTTATTGTTTTCCTCTCGTCTGTGCTGTATGATAATGTGCAGTGGCAAACAAAATGGTGACTGAAGAAATTCAAAGGTGGTCACACAAAATCATCTCCTCGCACATGCACACACACACACACACTTAAATACTTGCTAGGATATAAATAAACTGTCAGTGGATGAGTGGGAAAGTTTGCAAGAGAAGATCATGCAAAAATGATCACAGAAGGTAAAGGACGCCTATTAGGACAGCAGAAGCAAGCTTCAGAATAAAATATTAAAAGAACAGTTCACCAAAAACAAAATTCTGTCATCATTCCATACCCATATTACATTCTTTTTGACAGTTTTGTGTGAGGAAAAGATTGAAATTTAAGTTGTTCACAAAAAATTGTCACCTTAAGTGACTGTTAACTGGAGGCAGATGTAAATAATGACAGAATTTTCATTTTTAAGTGAACTATCGCTTTAAAGAGACACGAATGGAGTAAATAAGCAAATAGAATGAGGACCAGTCTGAGTCGAGTGTAATGATACAGGACAAGAGCAATAACACTACATGGTGACTTGACAGTAAGGCACAGTGCTCTGTAGAAATCAATCATTCATGCTGCTGAAAGAAAAACTTGAACTCGGAAGGTACAGATGACCTAAACATCACTTTCCCTTCATTCTCCTGCTTCCGATCTCTTCCCATCGAGGAGCAAGGCCAGTTCACAGTTTATCCAGTAAAGTCGTCCCCCACTACGCAGATTGAATAGAGACGTGTTCTTTAGCACCAGAGTATCACACAACTTCCATAAGCCTCCATGCATAGTCCACTATAGTGTACTGTAGAGAATCCATGATGTCCTTGTCGGAAACATAACGGTCGACACTTCTAGCAAACTAAGCAAACCCATGCCGCCCAGTCTGCACAATGTTGCACCAGGCCTACACCCCGCCTCACACTGCCGATCAGCATAAACACTGATGAAAATGAAAGTTTTCATGCTGTCAGCGCACACTATGGACCAAAACATATTTAACACAAGTATGCAAATGAACAAGCGTGAATGCTTGGTCAACACACTGCAAGCACAGGCTCCCATTGGGCATACAGTATTTACTGTGGCGGTAACACACCTCAGAGTCAGTACACAAGGGGACGATAGAGTTACCTTTAAATGTTTGCGCCATTAAACGCGATACGTCATGTTGGTTGTTATCTGATTACAAAGTAATTAGTTACTGTAGTTAATTACTTTAGTCAAAAAGTTGTGCAATGCATTACATTTTAAATTTTTGTAATCAGATTACAGTTTCTAACTTTCAATTAAGTTACTTTAAATGCATTACGTGGGTTACGCATTTTAAAAAATTATATTTATGTAAAAGTAACTAACTTGCACAACTAGAATGTCTTTAAAAAGTTGCTCTGCCATGATAGTAGTTGACTTGTAAAAAGAAAACGGACTGTAAAAGAAGGCCTGGCGTCGGTTTAGAAAACAAACAAACTAGAATAGAGCGTGTACATACAAATTGCAGTCTGACATTTTGTAACACGAAGACACATTAAAAAAAAAAAAAAAAAAAAAAAAAAAAAAAAAACGCACTTACATAGCCAGAAGGAGTTAATGTACTTCTGTAGAGTATGTTTGGGCCTAAAGTTTTAAATAGATGGACACCATAGCAGTGCAATCGTACAAGACGTTTTCAATGTAGCACACAGAATCATGACATAAATAGATGAGAAGCTACTCTACAACTTATATATATATATACTGTATTTAGTGCATGTTTTACATTTAAATAAATAGCACTGATCAAGTCATGGAGCTAGACAAATGCAGAGCCAGTGCTGGGTTTGTATTGCATGTCTATTCACATGGTTTTTGGTCATGGCTTAATAGGGTGCATTCACAATGGCAGCTACTCATCAAACCCATCAAAACAAGCGAGGGCCATTCACAAATCCTGACTCTTGTAGCTAGGCAAGCATTGTGCAGCTCAGGCCAAGGGAACGCTTTACTGTTTGACAGACATGTGTATTTGGTCCTTTTGCCTTTTCATTGCATTTTTTTTTGTTTGTTTACTAAATTGCTTTTATTCTTTTTATATTTCCACTTTTTTTAAATTTCAAAATGGCCGTATCCCCACCCAGCCCAGTCCCGTCTCGTTGTAGAAGGTGTTGGCTGTCGACGACAGGGTTGCTTGGGTGTCCAAATTAACCAATGGGGACTTGAACATGACCATGGTGTATTCCTGCAGCCCCTCACTGTGTTTGCTGAGGTAACGAGGGGCGGGTTTGGATGGGGGCGGTGTTTGAGGCCTGCTGAAGGTGGAGTTTCAGGGAGAGTGAGGGAATGGGTGGAGGTCAGCAATTGTCTCATAATTTCTGCTTTCCTGAGACGATGTTGTGGTGGAGCTCTGGATTCAGCTCTATATACCTTCCCTTAGTACAGTCCAGGAAGTAGAGTTTATCAGAAACGATGTTGGGGTCAAATCCGTCTCGTCGCATGTCCATCTTCTGGAATTTGAAAGTCCCTGAAATAACCGAAAGAACATAAATAAAGTAAGAAATAAAAAGATTTGTGTGTACCACAAATATCCCTCTAAATTGAGGATATCAAATCTTACCGGCACAGTACCAATGTTCCATAACGGTCCATATGATTAAAAAGTAGATTTTTACATTATTTCTTTTATTTTTTCACCAGCTTTTGCTATTTTAGCGTACAATATGCATCAGATGGTCACCTGTTTTGTTCACTTCTGGTAGGAATCGTAGGAACACGGGTCGAGCATAGGGCGGAAGAGCTTTCTCCAGATCCTTGCAGAACTTCTCCAGGTCTGTGCTGTGATCTGGATCTGCAATGGCTGCCATCCCTGCCTTACCTTCAGCACCTGAGGTAAAACATCCATGTAAATCCCATGAAGCCATTTACGCACCTTTCCCCTCACCATCACACAATCTCAGGTCCCATACCAACCCCACAGGAAGCTAAATTGCATAAGCCAAGCCTATTAAAATAGAGACGCTGAGTCACCGTGGATTAAAAGAAATGGAGTAAGGGTACGGAGATCATTGTTTAGTCAGGTCATATGTCATTGGTCTAAGAACAGAGATCAATGAACTGCTGCAAACAAGAAGAGAGCTGAGCACAACTTAAGCTCTATCAATGCCATCCGAGAAATGTTGACTACCACAGAATATAACTAATAAAAAATAAAATATATCACTACCAGTAAGCAAAAATATTCACAGAAATGAACTTAAAATTAAAGGCTGTAGGGCTAGAGGGGCGAAAGCTGAATTGTGAAGCTCGAGTTTTTCGTAAAGGGCTTATAATAATTCTTCTGTAAAAAAAGTATGAACAAGCATATTAAAATGTAAGTTGACGCGATGTAAACCAGAGGTCAACTACCCGACCAGAGCCCGATGGGACCTGCAGATAGTTCACCTAAAAATGTAAATTCTCTCATCATTTACTCACCCTCATGCCATCCCAGATGTGTATGACTTTCTTTTTTATTTTGCAGAACACAAACAAAGATTTTTAGAAAATATTTCAGCTCTGTAGGTCAATACAATGCAAGTGAATGGTGGCCAGAACTGTGAAGTTCCAAAAAGCACATAAAGGCAGCACAAAAGCAATCCATACGACTCCAGTGGTTAAATACGTGTCTTCAGAAGTGAGATGATGGTGAGAAACAGATCAATATTAAAAAAGTAAAAAAAGTAATATTTTACAGTAAAAATCCACTTTCACATTCTTTTTTTGTTTTTGTTGATTCACATTTTGTATGCATCTCACCACCTACTGGGCAGGGAGGAGAAATTATAGTAAAAACTGACTTAAATGTATCTGTTTCTCACCCACACCTATCATATGACTTCTGAAGACATGTATTAAACAACTGGAGTCTTATGGATTACTTTTGTGCTGCATTTATATGCTTTTTGGAGCGTCAAAATTCAGGTCACCATTCCCTTTCAATGTATTGACCTACAGAGCTGAAATATTCTTCTAAAAATCTTCATTTGTGTTCAGCAGAAGAAAGTCATACACATCTGGGATGGCATGAGGGTGAGTAAATGAAATGAATTTTCATTTGTTTGGTGAACTATCCCTTTAAGGCCTGTGCGGACCTTTCTCAATGCACCTCACATTTTCAGCAACAATGTAGGGGTGCAAATCTTTGCTGAGTGTTTTCTTTCAAATTCAGTGTGAAGATGAACAAAAATAGGGTTTTAGAAATAGAATAAGCAGTTCTCTTTTTTTTGCTTTTGCTGTTAAACTCATTTGAAGGCCGCCACGTATGTTTGTTTACATCACAATGTACATGGGCACCTTTGTGGTATAAATGGCACTGTTGATGCATGCTCTGTTTTTTTTGTTGTCAATGTTGCATTACAAATCTGTATTTCTAATGTTGTTTTTTTTAATGATCCAAGCAGAATCATTTGAGGAAAAACATTGTGATGCATCAGTGAATCAATTACATTTTTCCCCCACTCCAAAAAAAAGTGTCTATATATAGCAGACCAACAATTTCACAAGAACTGCTGATGCCTTTGTTGCGAAGGTGAGAGTGTGTCTTACAGACGGCAGTCTCAAATGTACAGCGCTATATTCAGCGCTCCTGTTCAGATCTAGTGTAATAAGCAGAACCAGAGGCGGACCAAGGCAAGACTTTGCTGTGCAGTCCCAGAGACCTTCTAAAGATGCTGCAGTCAGCTCTTTTCACATAAATTATTCTCCACTGCACTCTGGCTGTGCAGCCAATCATTCATGCTACTACATTAAAAATTGAATACATAATAATGATCTAAAACCAACTGAAGCATACTGTATTCTGTAAAGACATCAAAATGTTTACTGCTAGAATACTACTTTCATTTACTGTTAGCTTTAGCTGTTTTTTAACTGATTAAAGCGTATCTGGACACGATCTCATCATAGATACATACATATTACACAGAACAGAAGAAATGGTCAGTTTTAATTTCAAGCACTTTTCAACAAATCAAGGCGATTTTCCAGGTATTCCAGTGTTTAAAGTGCCTGAATTTAGCTTTTTGAAATGTAAGAAATTCAAGGACCCTGTGTGAACTCTGTAAACAGTTTCGAAAAAAAAGTGCAGTATGTTGACGGGTCTTTTCATTTAGGATCACATGGACAGAAAGCAATGTTTCAAATTTAGGAATATAAAGTTTTGCCTCAATATGGTTCATCATTATTTTGTTTCTAGATGTATTGAAATTTGATATATCATCCTATAATTTGAATACAGACACAAAAATAGGAGAGGAATTTCTGATTACCTGGCACCTCCACTCCGTACACCACCACGTCCTTCATATCCAGCACACGGCTCAGTGTCCCCTCCACCTCAGTGGTGGAGACGTTCTCCCCTTTCCAGCGGAACGTGTCTCCTGTACGGTCTCTGAAATACATGTAGCCGTAGTCATCCATCACCAACACATCCCCTGAGAGAGGAGAAATAAAAAGCAAGTTTTATTATCTATTTGTCTATATATGTGCGGCCTATTCAACCACAACCACAACAGCTTTGAATCAAAATGATGCATTTCTATGAATATATTCACACCAGAGTTGAAGATTCAGGGGTGCAGGACTTATGGGAAGAATTGCAAAGAAAAATCCACTTTTTAAACAGCAAAATAAATAAAAATAAAATGTTAGAGTGGGCAAAGAAACAGACATTAGACAACAGATAATTGGAAAAGAGTGTTATGGATCTTAACCCCATTGAGCTTTTGTGGGATCAGCTAGACTGTAAGGTGCGTGAGAAGTGCTCGACAAGACATTGTTACATCTATGACAAGTGCTACAGAAGCGCAGGGTGGAATGTCACCTGAGTATCTGGACAAACTGACAGCTAGAATGCAAAGGATCTGCAAAGCTGTCATTGCTGTTAGAGCTACTGTTTGCCTTTTCTTTTTTTACATTATATATGTTAGCCAGCAGGTGGTGGCAAATGATAATTTTTGTGTGTAATATGAGCCAGTTAGGTGACGTGAAGTGAATCCGTCAGCCACTGTTTACAAACAACATCTTTTCGTGATCGCTTGTATTACTACACTAAGTAGCTTCAGTATATTAATTTTATGCAATCATTTCATGAGGTGAAATGCAGGCAGGTGGTTTTAATGCTGTGGCTGATTGGTGCATATGCTTATGCATTTTTCAAAAAAAAAATTGGTCCATTACCGTTAGATATGTGTCATTTTCCACATTATTGTCAACCAAAAAATTAATTTTTTGACTGACTAAAATGACATGCCATTTTAGTAAAATTGACTAAAATGTATGAATATGCAAAATATTCAATACATTTAAAGGACATTTTCTTCAAGACAAACAAGAACTTGAAAAATGAACACTGCAATGAGTTTTATTTTGCATTAAATGAGTGATATCTGTACATTTTGCTCTTGGTGTAAAGAGGCGTTTTGTCTGCGACTTATTTAAGAGTTGTCTTTTCGCTATTGGTTGTATATGGGAGTGAACAGAGTGTTTGATGATGACAATATACAATACCTGATAGGTAGGCACTATCTCCCTTTTTGAAAATATCACTGGCAACCTTCTTATTAGTGGCTGATTGGTTGACGTAGCCGTCAAACCGTCTAAGAGGGTCGTTCTGAATGATTCTGCCAACCAACTGACCTGGTTCACCTGAGACACAAAATTAGGAAATCTAAATAAAGATGATTTTATTTCACATCTAGAGCTAGTTTTAAATTTTCTCAAGAAAATGAAAGTACATTCACTTTGTTTGAGAAATGTACCTGGGCCACATGGGATACAAACTCCATCAGGTCCTCTGATCAGCTCCATGGTCTCCTCATCCACTTTCACCAAGCGGATGGGGTAGAAGTAGGGTAAAATCCGACTGTTGAAGCCACAAGCCCCCATCTGTAGACAAAACACCATGTATTCCCTTAAAAATTGCAGTCTATCTGTTGACCCCATCCCACAGACTCTTTCAAACTAAATTACAGCACCCATCAATATAAAACATATATCGGCTGAAATGGCTCATTACCAGCTGTGCTTGAATATTGAACATCTTGCAAATGGCTTCATAAAATTGCTGCAGCTTCTTAAATGCTCTTGTATCTTCTTGAATATGCATTAACCATTAAGATTTAAAAGCGTGCAACTGATAAAGGCTTTTTACAGACAGTTCAAAGTGCACTTTTGTTTGGGCCAACCTTGTTGTCGAAGTTGCCCAGGCTACAGTTACACTCGGTTGCTCCATAGAACTCTGCGATCTGTGGTACGTTGAAGCGGCTTGTGAACTCTTCCCAGATGGACTGGCGGAGGCCGTTACCGAGGGCCATGCGCACTTTGTGCTGTCGCTCAGTGTCCTTCTTTGGCTGGTTGAGTAGATAGCGACAGATCTCACCAATGTACTGCACGATCTGAGACAAGGCCAGAAATTATATTCAAAAACACACAAAAACTTGCAGAGTTTCATGCTACAATTTACAATCATACAACTATAACATTACAGTTTACTTGTCAATAATCTGCATAATGATTTATCTCTATGCAGTCATTTCTTTAATAAAAGCAAAAAACATGGTTCCGGTGAGGCACTTACAAAGTAAGTGAACGGGGCCAATTTTCGGAGTGTTTAAAAAGGTAGAAATATGAAGCTTATAATTTTATAAAAGCATTACATTAAATCTTGTTAAAACTCATGTATTATTTGATAAGTTGTTTAAATCACCGTTTTTACAGTTAATTTAGGGTTTGTTGACATTACATTGTCATGGCAACGAAGTTGCATAATTGGCAATAACTTTACACAGAAAAGGTTAGAAAGTGATTTTATCACACTAAAATCATATTAACATGCATACGGTTTATGTCTTGTGGCTATAATTTTGAAAAAGTATTTTCAAATTGAAAAGTTTGCCCTAGGTTCACTTCCATTGTAAATGTCTCACTGTAACCCAGATCTTTTCTTTTCTTTTTTAGAAAATGAGGGACGAATCAAAATATTTTTTTTGTGGTAATCAACATTATGCCACAACAAAGGAACGTTCAAGGTTCAAAACAACTTTCTATTCACAAACAAATATATGCCCAAAATTAAATATTGCACAATATTTATATACAGTGAGGAAAATAAGTATTTGAACACCCTGCTATTTTGCAAGTTCTCCCACTTAGAAATCATGAAGGGGACTGAAATTGTCATCGTAGGTGCATGTCCACTGTGAGAGACATAATCTAAAAAAAAAAAAATCCAGAAATCACAATGTATGATTTTTTAACTATTTATTTGTATGATACAGCTGCAAATAAGTATTTGAACACCTGAGAAAATCAATGTTAATATTTGGTACAGTAGCCTTTGTTTGCAATTACAGAGGTCAAACGTTTCCTGTAGTTTTTCACCAGGTTTGCACACACTGCAGGAGGGATTTTGGCCCACTCCTCCACACAGATCTTCTCTAGATCAGTCAGGTTTCTGGGCTGTCGCTGAGAAACACGGAGTTTGAGCTCCCTCCAAAGATTCTCTATTGGGTTTAGGTCTGGAGACTGGCTAGGCCACGCCAGAATCTTGATATGCTTCTTACAGAGCCACTCCTTGGTTATCCTGGCTGTGTGCTTCGGGTCATTGTCATGTTGGAAGACCCAGCCTCGACCCATCTTCAATGCTCTAACTGAGGGAAGGAGGTTGTTCCCCAAAATCTCGCAATACATGGCCCCGGTCATCCTCTCCTTAATACAGTGCAGTCGCCCTGTCCCATGTGCAGAAAAACACCCCCAAAGCATGATGCTACCACCCCCATGCTTCACAGTAGGGATGGTGTTCTTGGGATGGTACTCATCATTCTTCTTCCTCCAAACACGGTTAGTGGAATTATGACCAAAAAGTTCTATTTTGGTCTCATCTGACCACATGACTTTCTCCCATGACTCCTCTGGATCATCCAAATGGTCATTGGCAAACTTTAGACGGGCCTTGACATGTGCTGGTTTAAGCAGGGGAACCTTCCGTGCCATGCATGATTTCAAACCATGACGTCTTAGTGTATTACCAACAGTAACCTTGGAAACGGTGGTCCCAGCTCTTTTCAGGTCATTGACCAGCTCCTCCAGTGTAGTTCTGGGCTGATTTCTCACCTTTCTTAGGATCATTGAGACCCCACGAGGTGAGATCTTGCATGGAGCCCCAGTCCGAGGGAGATTGACAGTCATGTTTAGCTTCTTCCATTTTCTAATGATTGCTCCAACAGTGGACCTTTTTTCACCAAGCTGCTTGGCAATTTCCCCGTAGCCCTTTCCAGCCTTGTGGAGGTGTACAATTTTGTCTCTAGTGTCTTTGGACAGCTCTTTGGTCTTGGCCATGTTAGTAGTTGGATTCTTACTGATTGTATGGGGTGGACAGGTGTCTTTATGCAGCTAACGACCTCAAACAGGAGCATCTAATTTAGGATAATAAATGGAGTGGAGGTGGACATTTTAAAGGCAGACTAACAGGTCTTTGAGGGTCAGAATTCTAGCTGATAGACAGGTGTTCAAATACTTATTTGCAGCTGTATCATACAAATAAATAGTTAAAAAATCATACATTGTGATTTCTGGATTTTTTTTTTTAGATTATGTCTCTCACAGTGGACATGCACCTACGATGACAATTTCAGACCCCTCCATGATTTCCAAGTGGGAGAACTTGCAAAATAGCAGGGTGTTCAAATACTTATTTTCCTCACTGTATATATATTATTACTCACAGTGCAGTTGTATTTGATACAGTCATCCCAGAACTTAGAAGCACTGAACTTCTTCCTGATGACAACTGTCATTCCATGGACCAGGCACTGGCCGACCCCAACTATATTACCTGTGACAGAGAACAAATCTAACCTCAGCACAAACCTATTCATCACTTCCAGTTTAAAGATTCAATTCATCCTCAGACGAAAAACAAAAACCTAAGCCTTATTTTTAACCAAAAAACTGAAGTTTAGTGGCTTTTACTCGGTCTTTTAGCTTTGAAGCTAACTACCAATATGCTAGTATATTCCTAAAAGTTGACAAAATTAACTTTTAGCTGATGTACGCAACAGTCTTTCTCTTCTGGGAAAATGGACCAAAACTAACGATGATGACAATTTTTTCTCCAATCAAACTCCAATACCACCTGCTTCAGACTGACTTGCAATTGTAAGTAGCAAATCATGGTTCATGGCTGTAATGTAAACAAAAGCCTATTGGCAGGGTTGTGAGGGTTACTTTTGAAATGTATTCCACTTAGGGCTGGGCATCGTTCAAAATGTTTCGATATCGATACAGATATCTTGAGTTTTTTTCAATACATTGGTCAAAAAAAAAGAAAATAAAAAGCTCAGCAGGAAACCAACGAACACCAGTATTACCGCTGGTTGGACGCTAGGTAATACTATGGGATAATTTTCGGTAAACATGGTTAGGGTTAAGCTTACACAATAAAGAAAGACACCTTGAATTCAAACTTTTAACTTTATTTTTTATTTATTTTAACTAAAAGTTTAAAAAATAAGTGCATTTAAAATGTGTTGTTCAACTTTTTGAAAGATGTCTACACAACAGTTGTGAATATTTGTCTGGCAAAGAATCCGTGCAATATATCATGTGTGTGAATACATTTGTTTAGTTCCCTCCTTCACGATATATATATCCAATTACTTCGGAAACCTCGGGCTGAGGGATTAGTGAATATTCTTGCTTTAGTGATTTTGCATTGAAAATTAAATAATTTATTTAAAAAACTAAAAACTTAAAATAATCAAATACATTTCTAAATTCAAATTGCACTCCAAACTAAACGAAAAAGCAAATAAATAAATAAATAATAAAGTGATAAAATAATATATATATTTATATTTATATATACGTAACCACCTTTCCATTTACTGTCAGGCAAGAACATGCAGGTGGAAAATTTCTTAAAACAATTATAAATGTAAAAATAACCATTTGTGAAAGCAGAGTTGCAATAAACTGCTCTGTGGAAATAAAGTGAACTGAACTCAAAGCACCTCCTGAACTGAGATGTCTGAGGTCATTTGCAGCACTCATAAATAAAAATCGAAAGGCAGAAACAAAGTGTGAGATCTTTAGATGTGTGTTCCACGAGACTGCACGCCTCTGTATCAGCGCGTCATATATGCCCATATACGGCTGTTCTGTCATCTGTACTTAATAGTATAATAAAGTGTTTCTTCAAACGTGTGTTTTTGTGTCTACGGGCAAATTATTTGTAATATTAATTTGATAATAATAATAATAGTCTAATAATTATTGAATAGATTAATGGTAAAACAAGCCAAATATCATCATGTGATGATCAAAGGCATCAGCTATTGGTGATCACTCTGACCATCATTGATCCCGAGATCATCGTCTGTTTGCTCAACCCGAATGTGCATTTCTCTCTATAAATTAACAAAATGTTCAGACAGTCTCTTGCTGTTTTTTCTGACACATTGAGAATCATTACTGCTTTTCCAGGTGTTGCTCCTGCTCGCTTCGTGTTCTTTTAAAGGCTCATTATTATAGTTTAGTATTTCTCTGTAGTGTAGAACAGTGTTAGCACTGTTACTGATAACATTCTTTCTCAGCCCTGGAACTCAAACATATGGTACTAGTGTTTTTCCTTGATGCCGAAACAGCCAATCACAAGCACTTTTAGATTTGGGCATATCTAGCATGCTACATGCTTATTACTGACGCTGACGAGATTAACCCCTTAGGTATCGAAATTTGTTAACGAACGACAAGACATTTTTCGATACTCAGTTGTTTAGAGGCAATTCGGTCGGTGCCTAAAATGTATCGAACTTGATACACAGCCCTAATTCCACTACAGATTACATGCAGTAAAATGTAATTTGTAATGTATTCTGTTAGATTACTCAAGGTCAGTAATGTACTCTAAATACTTTGGATTACAAAAAACTGGATTTTAAAAACTCTGCTAGTACAGTATGACAAAATACACATGTTAAAAATACATTCTCTGAAAAACCTAAATATCTTATGCAATGTTGTTTCTAAAACAAGATAAATCAAATGTATCTTTATACTAATTATTAAATTAAACAAATTACAATAAGTAATCTCTTCAGTAATCAAAATACTGTTTGAATGTAACTGTATTCTAAATACCAATTATTTAAATTGTAACTGTAGTGGAATATAGTTACTTATATTTAGTATTTTAAAAACGTAATCCAGTTACATGTACTCTGTTATTCCCCAACCCTGAGTATTGGTCATTTTAAAAAAGGAGATAGGCCTTTCAATTAGTCCCACCCCCACTTCCTGATACAATAGGAAATGTGTGAATTTCATCTGGTCTTAAAACCACAGCTAAAACAATGGACATAGCTCAATGAATCTTATCTAGCCATCATCAAACAAGCCACAAAACCACGTCGAACAGGAAGTAGCATTCATCAAAACACTGTTGACAGGAAATGCACGTGTCATGAGCTTGTAAAGCATGCAGTGTTCATTAATGTACCTGCTGAATGGTACAGCGGTAAGCAGTCATAAAGCACATCCTCAGACTTCATTCTGAAGCCATAGTACACCAGGGCAGCCATGCGGTAATACCTGAGGGAAGAGACAGGGTGAAAACCAGGATAGTTGAAAGTTGGAGCTATGAACTTCACAGAATATTCTTACCGGCTGTGCACTACGATAGCAGCTTTTGGCATTCCAGTGGTTCCTGATGTGTAAATGTAAAAAAGGCGATCTAAAAAAAGAAACAATAAAGAAATGATTTGACTTCAAGTAGGACACATGATGTTTACAATCCTGAATGGCTTGTTTACGCTACGTCTGATACACGCAATTGTTCAGATGAAGAACTTTTTTCATTCTCGAAAAAAGTTTGGACATCAGGAAAAAATATTTTCTGCACCACAATGTTTCAAACATGGTGGCTCTTCCATTAAAACCTAGTGAGCTATCTTGCCTACTTAGGCAGCATCCTAACTGTAATTGCATCTCATATGTAGGGCTGTCACAACACCAAATTTTAAGTAGGACAAAGTTGATCGCAAGAAAACCACTGGTTCACATCAGATTTTGTATTGGTTCAACAATCCTGTTGAATTTGTAGAATAGATTGCATTTAATTGTGAAATATGTATATGAAACTCATTTTTATATTTGTAAATATAAAGTCTCAGAGACTTTGGGCCTTCCAGATCCTTTCTTTCTGGAAACATCACAAGTTGTTTCAAAGTGTAAACCTGTTCTCTTTTGATTGTTCTAATGGTCTTGACAAAGTCACAACGGTTAGTTCCAGTACCAAAAACTATGCAGTATTTATAACGTATTCTTTATCTTTCACCTGCCAAAACGAACCCCAAAACAATAGGATGGTTAAGGATTATTTGATAGATCTATTTTCATTGTCACTTTTTGTATTGAATGAATTGGTTTAAATAGCATGTAGCTAGTTGCATGTATATGTTGGGCGATCTTACCCGTAAAGCTGCGATCTGGTTCTTTGGGCCTGTATGTAGGGGCCGCTTCCAGAAGCGGTTCCAGACACTCTGTTCCTTCAGGAACCCGTTTGGGGTCCCATTCTCCAGAGCAGAACAGCTTAACAGTCTTTCCCATAGAGCTGTGCACCTCGCACATCGCTGAGGTTTAAAAAGTGAGAGAAAAAGTGAGACAAATGTAGCACACTCACACGGACAGTAAATAATCAGATATAAGGAGAAAAAAAAAAAAAAGTCTACAAAATTCCCCAGATGATCACAGGACAAACAAACGCCCAGCTGTATGAAATCAATACTAAACAAAGCATACTCAACATGGCATGCTTTATGAGTCAGTTTCCAATTACTTAACAGGCAACTAGGAAACTCAACTTCATTAAGATTGGCTATATTTTGTGACCTCTGATATGAATTCCCTTTCTTCTACTAAGCCACATGTCTCAGAATGCCATTATCATCTCAGATGCACTGTTCATTCCACGCTTGGTGACCTCTGCCCTCTATAAATCTGTGATCTACACTACTCATTTATTTTCTATTCTTCAGAGTAGACACACACACACACACACACACACACACACACACACACACACACACACACACACACACACACACACACACACACACACACACACACACACACACACCTCTGCCCAAGCTCCACTTCCTTTTTTGTGTAAAACAAAACCCCTGCGTGAAATTAATATAAAATCTAAATTTACCAGGGTTCGTACAGATGCTTCAAAGTTAAATTCAAGGACTTTCAAGTACTTTTCAAGCACATTTTTACTTGTTTTCAAGGACTATGCTCGAGATGTCATCAAAACAAATTATTTTTGTTAATTTTAAATAAAAATGTTTTAACCATTCAGTTAAATGGTTAAATTATGGTTAGAAAACACCACAAATTACAAGTACAACAATGAGCATCTTTAACTACATATTCTCACAGGAACAATTCTTGGTTCGTTCATGATGAAATTGATGTGCACTTGTAGTGTGCTCCCTTAAAACGCACTTCGCTTTCCAACAAAAGTGAATAACTGAGTCCGTAAACAGTAGTCCATATGACTCATGTGCTGTCCATGTTTTCTAAAAATCACACAACACATTTATATGACGAACGGACCGAAATTGTAAATGGGTAATTCTCAAAATTTTGGACTTTCCAACATAAAGAATATTGAAATGTTCTATTTGGTTCAGTTTTTGCCTATAAACACAGAGGGTAAACATTTTTTAACATGTTGACATAAATTTAAACTTTGCTGTTATTCTTTCTTTTATTATTTAATTTTGTTTCACGAACGTCTTTGGACAAATGTTACAGTCAAACCAAACTTTTATTCTCAACACACAGTGAAAAGATCTCGCCGCTAAACATCTTCACCACTATACTAGACAATCACTGGTGAGAGAAATTTGTACATTTACCAGCCAGCTTCTAATGACAAAACTTTATGTCGTGAAATTTGGTTGCATATGCAAGAGAATTACTTTCATAGAAGAGGGCAGCACATGGAGTAATAGATCAATCTTTGGATTAAAGAAGCGATATTGAGATTGTTCAAGTGAGAGCGATGCATCAGAAAATCGATACTTTTCCCCAGTCCAAGTTAGAAATGTATGCTACTATAGTAGCTGACTGTAGTTTAATGACTTTAAATCATGAAAAGCATTACTAGCTACAGTTTTAAAGTAGCTCATCAGCACTGACAACTTCTGTCAAATAAATTCTTACCATCTGTAAGTTCACTGCCGAACACCACAGCTTTTGCGCTGGATATGTTGACACAGTGAACCAGGGCCTCCAGTCTCAAGTTGAAGTTGATGAGTGCCGCCTCCACTCCGATCTTTGCCATGCCCAGCCAGAGGCCCACATACTGCGAGCGGTTCTCCATGAACAGAGCGACCACGTCGCCTTCCTTAAAGCCCCTCTGAAGAAGCAGGTTAGCCACACGGTTGGAGTAATCATCCAACTGTCTGAAGCTCCATTTCTCGCCTGTCCCTTCGAAAACTAGAGCCGTCTTGTCACCGTATTTCAGGACAGACTTGGCGAAAAGTTTGGGGACGGTGTTGCGCTCACGTAGATGCTTTTTGACATTCAGTTTTACCCTCAGCAAAACACTGGCTGCACTGTAAAAGAAACCAAATACATCAGTGGGATTATGATTATGTTTGAACAAATGGAAGAAATTAAATAAGATAAAATGCAGAAATGTGAGACCTACACTCTTAAATTGATCTTAAAGGGATAGTGCACCCAGAAATGAAATTCTGTCATTATTTACTCGCCCTCATGTCATGAAAAATTTCTGGCTAAACCGATCTTTTAAAATGAGTACATTATACTTTTTCTTTTCTCCCAAATTGAAATGCCCAATTCCCACTACTTAGTAGGTCCTCGTGGTGGCTCGGTTACCTCAATCCGGGTGGTGGAGGACAAGACTCAGTTGCCTCCGCTTCAGAGACGGATCAGTCTGCGCATCTTATCACATGGCTTGTTGTGCGTGGAGACTCACAGCATGTGGCGGCTCATGCTACTCTCCTCGATCCATGCACAACTTACCACGTACCCCATTGAGAGTGAGAACCACTAATCGTAACCACAAGGAGGTTACCCCATGTGACTCTACCCTCCCTAGCAACCGGGCCAATTTGGTTGCTTAAGAGATCTGGCTGGAGTCACTCAGCACACCCTGGATTCGAACTTGTGACTTCAGGGGTGGTAGTCAGCTGCAATACTCACTGAGCTACCTAGGCCCCTTTATAATTTGTTTTTTAAAATAACCACAGAACAAGGAAGTTCAGATTGTAGAAACAAAAAAATGTCTCAAGACACATCATTGCTTTAGATTACTCAATGACTATTTCAAAAGCTACTCTATGAGGAAAAACAAGTCGAACCTGCCAGGAAGTTGCCCAGAAAGCCACCTCAACCACTCACTCCCCTTTGGAAATGTCCAGCTTGAAATACAGGAATGTGTGGTTGTACTTTAGAAACCACATGAAATCACAAACTGCTCAGCCCAAACGAATGAATTATGTGACCATTATTTACAAAATCACATATGCCATGATAAATCAGATTTATGAATTTAATAAAACCTTCATGGTTTTATTCTGTTACATTCATTCTGTTCAATATGTTTTATATAAAGTTAACATTATAAAGTAGATATAAATTATTTTTTTGTTATACTGTTTAATATTTGTTTTTTAGTGTTTGCATTAATTTTAAGACAGTTTGAGAGACATAGTCTTCATTTTGTGTGGTAAACAATTTTCTCCTTAACATAATATGCAGGAAAAAATATATAAGAAAGCCATTAATTTCCCTAAAAGGTATATATCCTGTATTGCCCTGCCAATGCAAAATGCAGTAACTACACATTTTGTCAAAATTTAGTTATGACTGAAATGGGGTCCCTTAGACAACTCTTAGCATGAACATTTTTCTTTGATCATCCCAACCAGCCTGACATTGCAACATTGGCTCAAATAATGGCATGAGTTTAGGGCGGGAAAAATTGCTTCTGACCAATGGGAGAAGTGTTTGAGAAACCTATTTGAAAACAGTCATTATTTCTGTACAGCACTTCTGTTTGTTGATGAAGAGGTGCTGAAAATACACACTTAAAAGCTTTAAATTGGAACTGAATGCGTGTAAATAGTTCATGCAAAAATGAAACTTCTCTCATCATTTACTCACACTGATGCCATCCCAGATGTGTATGATTGACTTTCTTCTGAAGAACACAAATGAAGATTTTCAGCTCTGTAGATCCATACAATGCAAGTCAATGGCATCCAGAACTTTGAAGCCCCAAAAATCATATAAAGGCAGCATAAAATTAAATCAATATGACTCCAATGTTTAAATCCTTGTCTTCTGAAGTGATCTAATGGGTTTTGATTGAGAATAGACTAAATTATAACTCCTTTTTCAATATAGCAAAACCTTAACATCAGCAGTCTCCTTGGCGATCATGATTTCAAGCTCAATTACATGTCCTATAGCGCCATCTGGCGCTCTGCGCCTGCGTCAAAAACTAGGTAATGTAATCGAGCTTGAAATCATGACTGTGCCTAGAGACTGCAATGGCAAGACGAACAGTGAAAAAAAAAAAAAAAAGGTATATTTTGGTCTGTTCTCACCCAAATTGGATTGGATCCTTTCTAAGTTTTGGTCACCATTCACTTTGAATTGTATTGACCTACAGAGCTGAAATATTCTTCTAAAATAATCTTAATTTGTGTTCTGCAGAAGAAAGAAAGTCATAAACATCTGGGATGGCATGAGGGTTAGTAAATTATGAGAATTTTTATTTTTTGGTGAGCTATCCATTTAATACATTTATTACAAAGGCAAATCAAGAGCTTAATTATTTTAAACTACTGACAGCCCTAACATTTACACTGTAACATACATATATATACATACATATATATATATATATATATATATATATATATATATATACACATATATACATACATATATATATATATATATATATATATATATATACACACATATATATATATATATATATATATATATATATATATATATATATATATATATATATATATATACACACACTTACTGCAAGTCACGGTAAATGGTCTTTACAAACACATCGAGGGTCTTCCATCCTCCAGAACCCAGATAGAAAATGAGGATGGCTGGTACAACCTGGAACCAGGACAAGCCTATGAGCAACCTGAGAATGAAGAGCAGGGCCGTGGAGCACGCCAACCTAAACATCCTAACACACAAACACACAATCAGTCAGGACAATCATTAATACTGTATCTCAGGACAATTTCAACATCACTTATCCTATCAACAGAATTAGATTATGTGTGGGTCAAAATGATGCACAAATGCTTTATTGAGCTTTTGTGCCATTATAACTCGATGATATGATGATATATGATAAGAGCCATAAAATAATCATTATAACCTGATCATTTCCAATCCTTGGTAGGATCAAGTAAAGGTCTTGCTTTACAATACACTGATTCAAAGATCGACACAAGATAAGGAATTGTGGAAAAAAAAAGAAAAGATCTTTGACCATATAAAAGTCAAGAGTACTTATGTGACCTGTGAGAAAACCAGACAAACCCTCGAACACTTACACACATTATTTAAATATAAACAGATATAGCGAGTGAGAATGATCGTATCGTTATTCATAATAGCATGAATACAATGGAATCAAGCTAAATTAAGAGTTTAATATGCATGTTGGGCGCTTTCCCCTCATTATCTGCTGCAAATCATCCTTAAATACATGAACAAAATTTTTTGTGTTATATAGAAATGTATACATGGGCACAATTCATATTTGACTACAAAACCAAGTAATTAAAGAGAAATGTTTAGATGAGATCGAAAGGTTTTTAAGTTGAATTTCAATTTTAAGATTAATTTCGACCCATCCTTCCTTTTCTCTTAAAGAAGTTTGTAAATGTAGAAATAATAATACCACTTACTTTTATTCTTCTATTAAAACTCATATTATTTGAGCTGTAAAACTGTTTAAACCATATTTTTTTTTACAGAGGACTACTGAATTATGGGATTACTGGGTTTACAGGTTTATGACAAAGTTATATCCAATTTTACAACTTTACACAGATAAGGTTAATAAGTGTTTTTAATCACACTACAATCATGTTAATATGTTCTGTATAATGTGTACATCTTGTTAAAACATTCACTGTTTCAAAAGTATATCCACATTTACGGATTGGCCCCATTCACTTCCATTGTAACTGCCTCACTGCAACACAGAATTTTGCTTTTTTTTTTTTTAAGAAAAGGATGGACAAGTCAAATAATTTTTTGTGGTAATCAACATTATGCCACAAATGCTGTAAACTGAACTTAACTTGTATTGAACCAGGAATAAAGTCAATTTTGCAGCAGTGTTTTATTAAGCAATATATATTTAATCACAATCTATTGCTTTGATTTGTGATGGTCAGTGTTACTTCTGCCAGTCATACAAATATAGGCTACCAGTAATGGAGGATAATAATCCTCATTTGCTCATTTTCTGAATCCCTGGTGTGAATTAGATAGGAATGGGTGCTCCATCCCTCGCACAAAACTTGACAGAATATAAGGTTTAATATTAAGTTTTAATATTATAATCAATTAAAATGCTCCATCCATCCAACTTCTATAGCCGCTTGTCCTATGCAGGGTCGTGGCTTGTGCTGGAGCCTATCCCAGCTGTCTCTGGCCAAAGGCAGGAAAACACCCTGGACAGGTGTCTAGTCCATCACAGGGCAACACACACAGACATTCACACTCTCACGCTAACCCTAACGCATTAAAAAAGTATTTGAGATGTTTCCATGCCAGATGAAATCAGCTGTAAAGTAACTGGGGTGGATTGAATTTCAGTGACGAAAGTCAACAGAGCTACCTGATCTGTCCTATTCTTTTCGACAGGTCATTTGAATGCAGTGGCAACTTACACCTGCTGAATTACCACAGACACATCACGTGGACACCTATATAGTTAAAGGTATAGTTCACCCATAAATGAAAATTGTCTCATCATTTACTCACCCTCATGCCATCCCAGATGTGTATGATTTTCTTTCTTCTGCAGAACACAAATTATGATTTTTAGAAGGATATTTCAGCTCAGAAGGTCCATACAATGCTAATGAGTTCTGAGCAAAACTTTGAAGCTCCAAAAATCACAAAGGCAGCATAAACATAATCCATACGACTCCAGTGGTTTAATCCACGTCTTCTGAAGCAATCCATTCGATTTTGGATGAGAACACACCAAAATACAAAATCTTGAGTCTCTTTGGCAATCACGATTTCAAGCTCGATTACACTTCCCAGCGACATCTAGTACTCTGCGCACGCGTCAAGCACTGGGAAGTGTAATCAAGATTGAAATCATGATCGTGCCTGGAGACAGCAATGGCAAGATGTACAGCAATAACAAAATATACATATTTTGGTCCGTTCTCACTCAAAATTATTAGATCACTTCAGAATGGATTTAACCACCTTATGGTCTTATGGATTGCTTATGTGCTGCTTTTATGTGCTTTTTGGAGCTTCAAAGATCTGGTCACCATTCACTTGCATTGTATGGACCAACAGAGCTGAAATATTGTTCTAAAAATATTCATTTGTGTTCTGCAGAAGAAAGAAAGTCAAACACATCTGGGATGGCATGATGGTGCATAAATGATGAGGGAATTATCATTTATGGGTGAACCGTCCCTTTAAAACAGGACTGCTACATAGATTTAAGCCATTTCACATGTTCTTATTCAGATGACTGGCAGAAATGACCATACCGGTTTACACATCATCACCCCTATCATACGTTTTCTCCGCAGCACTGGGAATCATGCAATGCCAGGCTATCTATGAGGGATAGTCGAGGAAAATCAATTTTAACATTTGTTAAATCCTTAAGCCATGTGTTGACGCGAGACAAAAGGACGACAATCAGAAGTGTTGTGGATCCGGATGCATATTATAGCAATTCAGAAGCGTAATTGTCATCATTACGCGAATGTTACTGCATTCTAGCTCTGATTCGCTGCTCCGGGCCGGAAATTACAGCGCGCGCATTGGCCGTACAGCACTGCAGTACAAGGAGCTTCACTTTACGATTACAATCAGAATGAATCATAAAATTCACTGTATCATGTCTAAAAACAATCCGCGTTATAAATTAACGCTGTGCGTTTAAGCACATTTAGGGGCCGTTCACACCAAACGTCCACGAGCTAAACAAATAAAATAAATTAAAATAGACTCAGAGCAGTCTATTCAGAACGCAGCAGTCTGACATGTTCTTGACAGTTGACGTACTTTTTAACCTGATACTGCGTCTTACAAACGCTGCGATCCTGCGCGAGACGTCCATTTAGACTCTAGCGCATGTTTACATAGAAAACAGCGCGGAAAGACGCAAAACGTGTTCGGTGTGAACGGCCCCTTAAGGATGTACTGGGTGTTTTAGAGTGAAAAACCCTAGTGCGGATATCTGGAATCCTGTTTCCCTTTATATGGATTATGGTCAATTAAATTGTTAAATAGGCAAACGCCACACAATGCATGTTGACTCAGTCACATCTTTAACTGGCAGTTGACAGAGGCTTCCTCCGCGAGCATTACGATTAATCACTCAGGAGATTCCGGAAATGGACATTTGGTAGCATATTTGTAAATGTAGGTGTCTGTGCTCAGTGAAATACCTCGATTTTGGTCTCCGTGATCACGATAGCGCGTGTATTAAGGCAGAAGGGGAACCTGTTCCGTTCAATCCCACCTAGATCGGTTTAAGCGAAACCTCCACCGCGTTAACCTGCGCTGATTCACACGCCCGTTTTGCCTAACAAGTACGGCTTCTTTGACTGGACTTTGCTCCCATTTAATTCATTTTTTCATTCTTGTCTGCTATAGCTTCATTGTACGCTGGATTGTAACCCCGGTAATTCCAATGACCTTATAAATTTTCTTACTTGAGACCGCCCCCTCTCTCTTCGCCGGTGTGCGTGAATAGTGATTGATAGCTCTCTGGACCAATCGAGTTCTCGGAGAGCTGCGTTGCTATCAGTAAAGGCGGGACTTAACGTCCAGTCTAGGAAATGGTGCACTGCAAGCGAGTCGTCACGGCAGTTTCCACCCAGTAGTTGCAAAACCCTGCAGGACCATGAGGCATGATGGAGGAGGAGAAGGAGGGGATTGTCACATTTATGTCAGCCAAGATTTTGTTTTATTATTATGCATTCGGTCTCAGAAATTTGGCTCATTGTTCCACCTGAGAGAGCCCCTCCCTCGTTTAATATATAGGGGTAATAGTGGGGGTTAAATGTTAAATGTGATTCAATGAATATATGTTGTGTTTTTTCTTAGTGATATGTCTAAGAATCAATAAAAATGTTTATTGAAAATTATTTTTTCATGTACACAAGAGATTAAGACTCCAGTATCTGTAGACTAATAAAAGGGACTGGATTTTGTGATATTTCAACTTGAAATTATTATTATTTTAACTAAATTTTATTAATTGTCTGAATATTCCACAACATTAGGCACACATTAAACTTCCTACAAACCATAATTTCTCACCTCAGGCATCAAAGCCCTTTTAATATATATAATTAATTTTTTTTGGACACCTTCTGTTCTATACCTCATCACGGACATTAAAGGAAGTGGTTTGAAAATGACTACACAATAATGATTATAAAACAAACATCAATCTACTGCCCATGTGTCCCTCAAACCAATTTAATGACTATAAATATGACATTTATGACATTCTGATTAAATATCTTAATTTCATGTGACCGTGTTGAGTTGTTGAGCTTGATGATACACTTCATACTATATAATACACTTCAAAATATCTTTCTCACCAAAGGAACATAAATAAATGTTTACATTAATGTCTGAATACAGTTATAGATGCAATGTACTTATTTTCTTGGTTAAATTCAGTGAAGTGCCTCAGGGACATAACCAAATGCTTCGTATAAGATATTGTTTTATGATAAATAGTTTTAATGCAGAAATTAATTTTTAAGGACATATCAACATCTTGTAAAAAGCTTTTGACATTTAATTTTAGTGAACCACAACTGGGACTGAAATATTTCTGGATCCCAAAAAATGAAGCAAAAGCTATTTTATTTTAGATAGAGCGTGTCGCCACATGGGGGCAAACATGTTGACACTTTCTCTTGCAGAAAAGTAAATAATGGCTGACTGCATAAAGCTCATTTCTTCAACGGCATCGGTTACCAGAAACCTTTGGTTTTGAGTGATGTTTCAAGTACTTTCATTTTCCACTGACGTCACCAAGCCCTTTTATTTTTCATATTTGTAAAACACCACTTTTCACCATCTAAAAAATTCTCAATGAACAAAATTATGTCTAGCCGAGCTACATTTTGACTGTCGATCTTTTGCAACTTGCTATCAGTGTAGCAGGCAGTATTATCTATGAAATCCATAAATATCATGACACAATCCATAACACTCTATCATAATTTTCCTACAGTTGGACAAGCCATTTTAAAGTTACAGGTCATGACATTTAGAGCTTAACTGAGCCACCAGACAAGTACGGTATATAGAAGTAATAATAATATTATTTTTTTAATGAAATACTTCAGCTAATTTATAGCAATGATAAGCAATGTTGGGACAACAATAATACATTAGTTTAATTAATTGTAATGTAGTATCAGCTTGACATATTTGAGTATCTTCATTTAATTGAAACAAGGCAGAAATTCAGCAAAAGCACAACGTGTAGATAAACAACACTAACTAGTATATTTGTTCTAAATACAATTATTGCATATGAATGACTACACTCAAGGCCAAAATGGCACATTCCACCCATTTATATGAATAATTCCCACAAAAAAATGAAAATGGTCATTATTTAAATACTCTCTCATGTCTTCCAAACCCTTATTCTGTTTTCTCCCATGAAAGGCAATTTTTTTAAAGAATAGGCACGCAACTCTTTTCCATATAATAACAGCTCATAGTGGCCATGTCTGTCAAGCTCCAAAAAAAAGACATATAAATATAGAAATCACCTTTAAAAGTAGCCAATATGATTTTTGCGCTATTTTCGAAGTCTTCTGAAGCCATATGACACAACGGTGTGAGGAACAAACCATATTTTATGTTGTTATTCATTCAAAATAATCCCCTCCACAGATCTCAAATGCCATTCTCAAGTCCACATATTCCAACACGCATCACGTTTGGTTATGACACATGCAAGAAACAATGTTGTTTGGTGTCAAAGACGTCAAAGCAGTTCATTACACCTTGGCGTGCTACTTTTGAATCATTCCAGAGCTTTGGCTGAGAGCAAGATATTCAGTGAATAATGGCTTGTAGTCTATTCCTTACACAAACCTATCATATTACTTTGAATATATTGCATGAGCCTGAAAGGGGCCCATTATATTTAACCCTGGAGGATGCCATTAACATAATCTTGACACTAGAGAGATATGCCAAGCGTACAGTAGCGGTAACCCACTGGTATACGTGGGATGGTAGAAGCATGTAGGCCACAAGAGTTTATGCAGATGAGATGAACAACTAACATGGAATAAAATGTGCACTTTATATTTCTAGGTTGTGTGTATAATCAGATCGAACCATGAATGCCCCACATGCATGTTTATCTTTATTTAAATGGGTGCCTTCCTCAAATATTGTCTTTCCCATTGACTTTTGGAACATATTTTAATATTCAAATGGCAACAAGTCTTACCTAATCTGCCCAGAAGACTTTGTCCAATGTCTTTGATGTCATTGTATTCGTGTAGTAAATCTATGTGCTGATCCAACTCTTGCACAACAAATCCTCTACAACAGAATAACAAAAGCAACATTTAATCAGACATTCAATCACAATGATGCACTTGCTTTGAATAGTTAGTACTGGTAGTATAACAATGTAATTAACAACAAACAAGACTCGATTTGTCATTAAAGTATCAGATGATACATTTTGTATATTTTTTAGGGTATCATATTACTGTTGTATAATAAGACATTGTATATAATTTATATAAAGTATCTGTAATGGAAGCCTACCTATATATCCCTCATTGTTTTCATTTACAGGGATAGTTCACCCAAAAATGTTAATTCTCTCATCATTTACTCACCTTCATGCCATTCCAGATGTGTATGACTTTCTTCGGTGGAACACAAATGAAGATTTTTAGAAGAATATTTCAGCTCTGTTGGTCCACACAATGCAAGTTAATAGTGACCAAAACATTGAAGCTTCATATAGCACACAAATGCAGCGTAAAAGTAATCCATACAACTCCAGTGTTTTAATCCATGTCTTCAGAAGTGATATTATAGGTGTAAGTGAGAAACAGATCAACAGTTAAAACCTTTTTTACTATAAATATCCACTTTCACATTCTTTGTTTTTGGTGATTCACATTCACAGGGAGGAGAATTTATAATAAAAAAAGAACTTGATATCTGATCTGTTTCTCACCCACACGTATCAAACTTCTTCTGAAGATATGGATTTAACCACTGGAGACATATTTATGCAGCCTTAATGTGCTTTTTGAAGCTTTCATGTTCTGGTCACTATTCACTTGCATTGCGTGGACCAACGGAGCTGGAATGTTATGCTAAACATTTTCATTTTTGGGTGAACTATTCCTTACAAGGTCAAGAAACACCTTCCTGCAGCACACAATTTAAAGCATTTCTAATTAAATGTTAAACGGTGCATTGACAGGAATTTTGACAACTGTCATTATTTTCACTTAACATCCCAAACTGAATTTCCGTTATTTTACAGACCACCAAAGCTATATTTTGCGTATTGATGTGTCTTGTAGGTAGTGTTTTATTGGGTTAAACAGAGCTACAGTGGATATAAAATGTCTACACACTCCTTTTAAAACAGCAGGTTTTTGTGATGTAAAAAAATTAAACAAAGATAAATCATATCAGAATTTTTGCACCTTTTTTTTTTTTTTTTTTTTGCAAAAATTACAACTTATGCAATGCCATTGAAAATCAAAGTGACACATTTCAGAATAAAAATAAATAATAATAATTATATAACCTAACTGCATAGCACATCCAAGATCTAATACGAAGTCGAAGCACCCTTTGATTTTATTACAGCACTCAGTCTGTTTGGATAAGAGTCTATTAGCTGGGCACATCTTGACTCTTCTTTGCAAGATTTTCTATAGAATTGGTATAGGGCTGGACTCTGGCTGGGCCATTCCAAAATATTAATCTTTTTTTTTTGCTAAAGCCATTCTTTTGTTTATTTGGATGTGTGCTTTGGATCATTGTCATGCTGAAAGGTGAAAGATCTCTTCATTTTCAGTTTTCTAGCAGACACCAGAAAGTTCTGTGCCAAAACTGACTGGTACTTGGAGCTATTCTTGATTCCCTCCACCTTCACTAAAGCCCCAGTTCCAGCTGAAGAAAAGCAGCCCCAAAGCATGATTCCACCACCATTTTTTTTTGTTGCACCAAACATACCCTTTACAATTTTGGGCAAAAAGTTTAACCTTTTTTTTTGTCATTATAAAAAGCTTGCGTCTTGCCATCCTGCCAATAGCCCAGACAGATGAAGAATACGGGAGATCGTACATGCCAGAAAGAGCAGTAGCTCCTTTAATGTTGCTGTAGGCCTTTTGACAGCCTCCATGACCAGATTTCAGATTTTTTTTTCGTCATCTCATCAATTTTGGAGGGACGTCCCGTTCTTTATAATGCCACTGTTGTGCTGTACTTTCTCCACTTGTTGATGACTGTCTTCACTGTGTCCATGGTATATCTAATGCTTTGGAATTATTTTTCAGTGGCATTGCACAGGTTGCAATTTTTACATTAAAGGTGCAAAAAGTCTGATATGATTTATCTTAAATTTGTTAATCACAAAAACCTGCTGTTTTAACAGGGGACTGTAGACTTTTTATATCCACTGTATGGTCTCCCAACCACCTTAAACTGACAATTATTTAAGAATAATCAAAGCCTAATAGTTATACATTCATACAAAATCTCAAGGCACCTGTTATTCCAAATAGTCTCTGATAGTCTCTGTCTCCCCAATTCACTACTTACTCCTTTTCCAGCAGGGCGATCTCAGAGTCAAGCTGATCTAGTGTTTTCCTGAGTGCTTTGACCTCTTCCTTTGGGCAGACTGCAGATTTCACCATACTGGGTTTCTGAGCCTATGACAGACCAAAGACGACTGTTTTTGTCACACATAACATTTTATATGTCACATATGCATGCAACCCTTAAATACATTCACTGATATTTTATCTTACAGACCAGCAAGTATCATACAAATCTTGTAGTTATGAGGCCTTTACTTGTTAAATTTTCATTAGTATTAACAATTGTATGACTACAGAAGCCCGCTAACCACATGTTTCAGAGACAACTTTACTTACAGGAGATTTAAAGCCAGAATTTACGTTACTGCATCTGGAATCTGGAGGTCTGCATTGAATAAACAAACGATGCTACTCATTAAAATATGCCAGTAAGTACTCAAAAATGTGCACAACAAACTAGTGGCTGCATTTGTTTACCTTCTTCTTAAAGACACGCCCCCTTGTTGTGGCGTACATTTTACGGAGGCGTCATCAACACTCACGCTTGAGACTAGTTTCGCTGCATCATCCATTTCATCGTCCATTTAAAACTCAGGTACATTGATTATAATACGCGAACAGCTGATTTACTTGACTTCTGCACGGTAGTTGAAGATTAAAACCTCGCAGGCGGTGAAAGTAATTTCCCGCCGTTCTGCATCATCACATTCGAATTCGCTGATTGGTTCATCGTGTGATCACTGATTGGTCTGTCAATGAGCTTCCGGTTACATCATTTTACATGTGACACCACTTATCTATAGATCAGTGTGTAACACGTACAGTTTGGTGCAGTGTGGAAATACGTTGTTAAAACCTGAACGCTTGAAGTTTTAAATAGTTATATGTTTTTCTTTTTAAATGTGTTAAGTTTTTATAAGGTTTTTATAGACAGGATAGTTGAAGGTAGGGGAATGTGTAACTGTAGAGCAGTTCCATGTTTTAGTCGGTAGATGACAGCATTTCACAATGTAGTCTAAATAAATTTAATGAGGGAAAAGCATTTTATAGCTGTTTCAAACTCAGTCCTCTGAAAGTACTAGGGAATAATTATTAAAGATGCTGTAAGCGATTTTTTTTTATGGAATAGTATTCAAAAAAAATTTGAAAACGCAAATAAGTGTCCTGAGATATCTCCCACCGGTCTAGCTGTGACTGCAATAGACTAAACAACAAACAAAAATGAGACTGTGGGTCACAGACACGTTCTTTGATCAGCCAATCAGAAAACTGGAATGTGCTTTCTGCCTGTCATTCATTTTGACAATATGTTTTTAAATTAATAACATATTAACCCCCCACCCCCCATTTAAGTGTCCCTTATTTTAAAACATCAAAAGTGGCAACTCTACATGCTGTCAATGAGTAAAAGCGCTGGTTGTTAACATGCATGTAGGCATATGGTCTGGATACATTTTACTTTTGAATCTTAATCCATTTAAATCTCTATAAGTGTACAAAAGGGAACCATTCAACCACTGATAACATGACCTCCACGCCCCTTATGAAATTGACACCTACGACTGCAAGCGTCTCTTTCTGTATCACTTCATACAATTAAAATGTCCTTTAATTGGATTAACAAACTGTGTAAATGTGGGAGTCAATAGTGTCACTGAGTATGGCTGGACCAAATTGTAGAGAATGAAACATTTAGACAAAGAGCATTGATGAAAAAATACATTTATGAAAAAGATATAAGCAGACTTTTACATTTCCTAAAGAATTGTGCTTGCTAGGGCATTGCTGTGAATTTGTTTAGATATTTTCAGCATGTATTCTTTATTTGTAACAGGTGATATATGGGGGTCTAAATCAGAATCAGCTTTATTGCCAAGTATGCTTACACATACAAGGAATTTGTCTCGGTGACAAGCTTCCAGTGCACAACAATACAAAAAACAATGCAAAAACAGCAGCAAGAAATAGATAATAATAATAATAAAAAATAACAATAATTATACACATACATACATATGCACACAGACACACACATACATAGATACACACATACACATACATAGTGCAATTCTAATACAAATTTTTTATCTGTTATGTACAGTACAAAATACAAATCTGTTAGGTAGAGTGCAATGTTTAAAAAAAAATTCAGAGGAATGAAATGGCAGAAATTGCAGAAGAGGTGTGTTGGATAAATATAAAAAAAGACTAAACTGTGTATTGCACATAATTATTCTCAATGGGGCAATTTAACTTTTCATGAGATGAACATGAAAAAATGGAGGGAAAAAACTGTTCCTGTGCCTGACAGTTTTGGTGCTCAGAGCTCTGAAGCATCGGCCAGAAGGCAACAGTTAAAAAAGGTAGTGGGCTGGGTGAGTGGGATCCAGGACTGCAACCAAAAATCCTCTCAGCAGACCGAACTGTCCTTTGTAGTCTTCTGATGTCTGATTTCATAGCTGCACCAAACCAGACAGTTATTGAAGTGCAGAGGACAGACTCAATGACTGCTGAGTGGAACTGTATCAGCAGCACCTGTGGCAGGTTGAACTTCCTCAGCTGGCGAAGGAAGTACATCCTCTGCTGGGCCTTTTTCACAATGGAGATAATGTATGTCTCCCACTTGAAGTCCACAAAAAGGATCCTTGCATATGTCCCTGGTCTGTCTAGATGTTGACAGCATCATCCGCAGACCTGTTTGCTCGATAAGCAAATTGAAGGGGATCTAGAAAGGGTCCATTGATGTTCTTCAGGTGGGCCAACACCAGTCTCTCAAATTACTTCATGGCCATAGACGACAAGGCGACAGGTCTTTAATCATTAAGTCCTGTAGTTTTTGGTTTCTTTGGGACAGAGATAATAATTGAGCATTTGAAGCAGCAAGGGACTTCACACTGCTCCAGTGATCAATTGAAAATCTGTGTGAAGATGGGAGCCAGTTGGTTAGCACAGGACACACTGACACGCTTGTGATACGCCATCTGGGCCAGAAGCCTTCCTCTTCTTTTGTTTCCGAAAAACCCAGCACACATTATCTTCACAGATCTTAAGTGCAGGTTGAGTAGCAGGAGGGGGGTGCAGGATGTGTTGGTGTTTGTGTGAAGTGAAGGTCAGTGTGGGTGTGGGGTGTGAGATTGGTCCTTTCAAATCTGCAGTAGAACACATTCAGGTTGTCAGCCAGTTGTTGGTCCACCATAGGGTTGGGGGTAGGAGTCCTGTAATTTGTGAGTTGTTTATTATGTAATGTTAATAAACATTACGTGTATATATATATATATATATATATATATATATATATATATATATATATATATATATATATATATACACACACACATACTCAGGGTTGGAAGGGTTACATTTGAAATGTAGTCCACTACAGATTACAGAATACATGCTGTAAAATGTAATTTGTAACATATTCCATTAGATTACTCAAGGTTAGTAACGTATTCTAAATACTTTGGATTACTTCTTCAGCACTGGAAGATTTTTTTCAATCGTTTTGACTATAAAAACTCTGTCAGCACAGTAAGACAAAATACACATATTAAAAATACATTCTCTGAAAAACCTAAATATCTTATGCAGTGTTGTTTCTAAAACAAGGTAAATCTTATTGATCTTGTTTTAAGGATTTTCATATATTTTCACAGGAAAACAATACAAAAATTACTATCAAAAATACGATTTTTGCCCTAATATCAAAGGTCTTTCTAGAAAAAAGAAATTATGATCCAACTTGAATTTTCTTAAAAAAAAAAAAAAAAAATATGATTGTGCCTGGTAACATCTGCATATAAAATGGCTCGAAATAGCATTTTAGCTTAGCGTAAAGCTGACAATTTACACAAGGTTTATTTCTATTTCTTCTGCTCTAAACTTACTACAAACTTCTCTTTCTGCTTGTATGAATGTAACACATCATAAGAAAGTGTTTCACCGCTGTACAAATACACTTTGGATCGCATCATTTATATGTATAAATGATTTCCATCTGAAAACATAAATTATTAAATTAAACAAATTACAATAAAATGCAAAGTAATCTCTTCAGTAATCAAAATACATTTTTAATGTAACTGTATTCTAAATACCAATGATTTAAATTGTAACTGTAGTGGAATACAGTTACTTATATTTAGTATTTTAAATACGTAATCCCGTTACATGTATTCCATTATTCCCCAACCATGTATATATATATATATATATGTTTTTTTATTTTTATTTATTTTACCATGGTACTGGGATGAAAATGTGCTTAGCTGTCATGAAATTAATGTCAAAATATTGATCCTAAATTAGACATCATATTCTATATGCAATTTATTATATGCTTGATTTTGGGGTGAAACGTGACCCGGATAAGTGAGATTCACCCTCTGAACTGGATAGAATTAATAAATCAAATAATTATTTACCATCTCAGTATTATTGAGAGGGTAAATAAATATAAGTTAATATAAAATATAAGTTATTTTGACATCTAATGCAAGATATGAATTATAGAGATACATGTTCACTAGATAAAATGCTTAATTCTTGATTTCAGGAATAAAATTACTACTAATGAATTTGTTAATTCATGATATCAGTAATTAGGTTTGCAATAGTAAACATTTTAACTCATAACAAAAATTACACCATTACTTTCATAAATACCCATCCTTGATGTCAAAAATGGAATTTCAACTAGTAAAAGCTGTACCTTTTCATTTCTGTAACTACAATTTCACTTATATAATTTCATATTGATCTGTCATTCACTCCTGTTCAAAACAGAAATCTATCATTTTTTAACAATTCCTATTTTACATATTAGCAGTGAACGACTTACTAGCAAAAACAATTTTTTTATTTCAATAATTACATAGTTACTAGTGCAAATGGCCATTCTTGGTATAAATATTTGAATTACAACAAGTAAACAACTAAAAATAAATGTTTCTCATTTCAGTTCTTTCTAAACAGAAACAGTATTATTTCGTTCCGGGTCAGTCGTTCCGCAGCCTCCTTTCTAAATGGTAACCGGTTATAATGAAATAAAATAATGATTAATAATGTTCTTTTTAAAATGACAGTACTATGGGCTAAGGGTGGGTAAAATACCAGTTGCAGTATTTTTCAGATCTCACAAAAGAATCAAGGCACCTGTTTTGGAAAAAACAACTCAAAATAAGGGACTTGCCTCATCCAAAATGAGCAATTCAGTTTATTTCTCATGTGGGGGAATTTTCAGAATAGAAATCATAACAAGAATAGTATACAGTAGCCTATATAAAGTAATGTCTTTTCAATACATATAAAGGCTGTAAAAATCACTCTGGACCCCACTCACCCAGCCCACTACCTTTTTGAACTGCTGCCTTCTGGCCGATGCTTCAGAGCTCTGAGCACCAAAACCGTCAGGCAAAGGAACAGCTTTTTCCCTCAGGCTATCCATCTCATAAACAGTTAAAGCCGCCCCATTGAGCAATAATTATGTGCAATACATCAATTTATATTTTCTAACATATCCTCTTCTGCCATTGCATACAAAGAAAAAAAACACTGTACATAACATACTGCATTTATGTACTTTATATAATGGGCCTTTACGGGACTTTATTATATAGCTTGGCCGCCTATCCGTTGGCGGAACTTCCACGAGCATCTTCCCAAGCTGGCAGTGGCAAATACCAATAAAGGTATGTTTTTTCTTTCTTTTTTCTGAAATCACTCACCGTTATACATTTGTTTATAGTTTAAATATGTGTGCTGGTCAGCTATGGTTGGTAATCAGTGTTTTTTTTAGTATTTGTTTCATTTGATTTATTCCTTATATAATCTTCTGCTTTTCCTTCTAGAGAAACGACAGAACAGGATGGGTCTTCGCAGGTGAGTATCATAAGTATGCACTAATGTAAGATTACACTTATGAGAATTTCAGAAAAAGAAAGAAAAAACATGCCTTTATTGGTATTTGCCACTGCCAGCTCGGGAAGATGCTCATGGAAGTTTGTTTTTCCTACTCGTTCGGGCGCCTACTTATTGTAACGAAGTGGGCAGACGAGGGAGTAAGGATCCAGGTACAGCTTTATTGAATATTACACAAAGTAAGGGAAGTATAAACACAGGAACAAATGAAACATCCACGAGGGGAAAATAAAGGCATAAACACTAGACATTAACACGGGGAGTCTTCCAAGGGGGGCACAGGCAGGAACACGGACTAAGGCAGGATTCTGAAACAACATAGACCGAACATCAAACACCAAATAACGACCAACAAAGGACAAGGTGAACATGAGGGCTTAAATACAAAACAAGGGGAAACATAGACCAATGGAAAACCAAAACTCAAAACAAGATAAGACAATAAACTAAAACCAATGATAAATTAGAACTGATAACAAGATAATTAGACAATGAACCAATGAACCAGACATATGAACATGGAGGGAAAACAGGACATGACAAGACAGGGAAACAGGAACATAAGAGTGATTTCAAAATAAGAGTGCATGAACACAAGACAGTATGGAATGTAAAAGGTGCCAGAACTTAAAAATAAGAGTGCATAAGCAAAAGAGAATATGGAACGTAAAAGGTGCCAAAAACTTAAAATAAAAAGGTACACAAACAAAGACGGTGTGGATCGTTACACTTATCTTGCTACATGGGACCTATCGTTATATGTCCTCCTGTCAATGACTGAAGTCTTTTTCATTTTGTATATCCATCACTATCTTTATTTGTTGAGAATAAAATGACTAAAGAAATTAATAATGTATTTTTTTTAATTTAATTTGGAAAAAGAAAACTCATAAATTAAAGAAGTGCTCTCCAACTGCAGAGCAGATGGAGGTATTCTTTTTTTTGTTTTTTTCTGACATGATAAATATCTTTAAATAAATTGGCTTTAAAGATGTCTTGCAAATTCATTTGGTATTTTATCCCCAACCATATTTTCATAAAATTGGTAGCCTTTCCTTTAATTTGAAATGTCATTATTTATCTTCTAAGCTACCTATAGCTTGGTCCAAATTTAATCAGCAGTGTCTCCTTGTCTGGAAGCTGTGCTATGTCCATAGTTTCTCACCCCATAGAACACTTTTATGGAATAATAGTGATATCACTATCAGGAATAAGTCACTTTTTCCTCCCAGATGGTTCCAAAATAATATTTGCTGTATCCTTACCTTATTTGATGACTCAGGAAATGTTTTGATTTATGAGCAATTTATGACTTACCACAATTTCCCGGTTTCTCCAAAAGAGTTTAGTGCAGTGGTTAAAGTAATCTCACCTGTGTTAATTTATCTTATTAAAAGTCACTCCAAATATAATCCAAGGAATACAGTTACAATACAATTTACTTTACTCTTGGAAGGAATTGATCTATTAGATAAGAAATGTACCAATAGTCATGAATGCCAAATTTTTCAATTTAAAAAGAAAATTTCACCAAAGGGAAAGTTCTGTTGGAGGTCCTTGGTAGAAGATATTGATTGGAAAAGGGCCCCGTTTTACCTAGAAAATATTGTATTTCCAATAAGACAGGAAATACGTTTCAAAATTTTACATAAAATATACCCCGTCAATTCTAACATTTCTAAATATTTGGACATTGACAGCTCATGTTCTTGTTGTAAACAAGCAGAGACATTTGTACATTTGTTTATTGGTTGCACTATTTCCAAACAATTTTAGTCTGACCTAGGTTCTCACATATTTGATTCTGCCAATGTTACAGACTCGGTTTAAAAAACATTATTTTTTATTATAATGATAATAAAAATAGACCCCTGGAGTATATTGTTATTTTTTAAATTTGATATGGCAAATACTTCATTCATAAGCATTCATATGCAAACGGTATTCCATCCTATCCCCAATTTGAAATTGAATTAACCTCACTTCTTAAATATCTTTATTATATAAAGAATAAAAAACCCTAAGATTCCTTAAATATTATGAAGAAATATTTAAAGAAAATCGATGAATTTAGAAGCTTTCCTGGTGTATTAATGTCTGTATGTTATTGTATTAATACAACTGTAGTGTCTGTGTCCTTGTCATGTCGTTTAGCAACTTATGTTTTGGTTATAATTTTATAACTTTAAAATGTTTTTTTTTTAAAAATTAAATTGTAAATATCCTCAATTTGTTTGGATGTGTATGTCAATTATGTATCGTTTTATTTTGTGTTTGTGTATTTGTATGTATTCCCTTGGCAATGTTCTTATGTTAATGTTGTTCAAGCATTAATAAAAATAATAATAATAAAAAAAAAAAATAGGTGCCCAAACTAGCTCTTCGGATTGGCCAGAATTCTCTAATCTCTGAACAGTGGCCGCCGCTGCCTCTACAGATGCAAAAATCACTTTTGCTTCACATACATAGATATGTGGTGCAAAAGGGAGAGCGCGTGAAACTTGTCATTTGCAAGCAAAAAACAGTGTTTGAGACTTGTAGCAGCAAATTCAAGCAGTTGATTCAATTTTTTTTAAAGGGATTTCATTCATGTTTTTGGTTACATTCTGTTTTTAGTCCCTGCTAGTAAAAATGCAAATTTTTCACTAATGGCAATGTTAATTTCAGATTTCTGTAATGTTATTGTAACTAGTAAGAAATCTTTTTATGATATTTGTAGTTACTCTTCAATTTACTAATATCTGAAATCTATTTCATCATCTGAAATTAACATTGGGAGCCCAGATATTTCCAATATTAGTTCTGGAGCGATGTTTCTGAGCTCAAGCGTTTGTGGCAGGCATCTTTCACTGCCCACACACAATCCGTGAGCTCCTCTGCTCTCACTACCCTCGATGGCGGGGCAGCAAGGGGCTATTTGATGATTCCCCAAGTGGACCACTTGGCGGAGTCGTCGGAGGCTCCCATCCAGAGCCTTTAGGCTGACGTCGTCACTGACGGCTAAAGCCTACAGCGCTGCTGGACACGATGCTTCCACCTTGCATGCCATGGAGCTCCTGCAGGTGCATAAAGCCAAGGCACTTAGAGAACTGCACAAGGGTAGTCCTGACCTGGGACTAATGCAGGAGCTGCGCTCAGTGACCGACTTCACCCTCCGAGCAACGAAGTTCACGGCGCGCTCTCAGGCAGGCGATGTCCACAATGGTGGTCCATGAACGGCACCTTTGGCTCAACCTGGTCGAGTTGCGAGAGGCTGACAAGGTTAATTTCCTTGACGCCCCCATCTCCCATGTTGGGCTGTTTGGCGACACCATCGGAGTCTTTGCCCGGCAGTTTTCAATGGTAAGCAGACAGTGACCATACAATATATCCTGCCCCGGCAGAACTATAGACCCCACATTCCGACTGTTCGTCACCCTGGGCATCCCCCATCGGCAGCAACACCTGCACCACCACAGCCCGCCTGCTACCTGCAGGCCCCCGATGCCACCCACCTCACAGTCAGCTGCCAAGAACCCCAAGAAGGCTTCAAAGCACCCCTGAGACAGGCAGCCCCGGGACTCAGGAAACTGCACTATGGGAGCTGGTAAGCAGACCACTCCCTCCCCCGCAGGAGGGTCGGGTGGGTCGGGCCACTTTAGTCTTCCACGTCCCATCCAGGGGCTAGACATGGAGAGTAAGGGGCCACTATGAGGATCTGCTCCTCGTCCTCCCTGACCTTTCACAACGTCTGTGCAAGTAGGCTCACTGGGGGAACGCATATTTGCGTAGCCCCAGGGACCAGCTGTGAAACAGGGCTTCTGTGCAGAGGGGAGCCTCGGTCAGAGAGTACCAAAGTAGGCAGTGGGAGGATTCTGGGGAAGCAAACAGGTCTACTTGTGCTTGGCCCTCCTGCAAGTCCACCAGACCAAGGCACTTAAAGATCTGTACTTGGGTAGTCCTGACCCCGACATGCTGCAGGAAGTGCGCACTGCGACCGACCTTGCACTCCGGGCCACAAAGGTCACAGCGCGGGCACTCAGGCTGGCGATGGTCACCCTCATGGTCCAGGAACGTCACCTGTGACTGAACCTGGTTGAGATGCGTGAGGTCGACAAAGCCCGCTTTCTTAACGCCCCCCTTTCCCAGCTCGGCCTATTTGGCAACACGTAGATGACTTCGCCCAGCAGTTTTTGGTGCTGAAAAACAGACGGAGACCATCTCTCACATCATGCCTCGCCGCCATTCCAGTGCGAGCCATGCTCCGTCTGCTCACCGAGGGTGTCCCCCTGCGGCTTCCAAACATCAGGCAGCTCCGCCTCAACCTGGTCCTAGCTCTTCACCCCAGCATCGAGCGCCCCGCAGGAAGCGCACGCTCCTATCTATCGGATGTCCTAGAGGACCCGGAAGGCTCCCAAGCGTTCTTGAGATGGAGAACCCAGGGAACGAGAAGTTTGCTCTGGAGCTGGTAAGCAGACCACTCCATCCACTGGTGGAGGGCCGAGAGGAGAATCCACATTTTCCTTTATTTCGTTTGCCGCACCCCCTTAGGCCTGTGGTACCCACATTCTCAATAAAAGAGCTATTTCCTCATTCCCTCAGGCCCGCAGGATCCTGATGATCAGCAACCTGGCACCAAACATCAGTCCCGGCACCCCGGATGCAGACCCCTCACCTCCTGACCCACGACTGCTGTCCCCCGGCTGGCTGGTTCTGACGAGTCCAGAGGATTACTGCACAGGACCTCCTTCTCAGTCACTAACCCAGCCCATGCTGGGTGCACGGAGGTAGGTAAGTGCTTCTAGTCTTTTCTCAGCACGGGATGCACTTTTCCCTCCCGACGCAACACTACTTGCTCCGCCCCGCTGCTCCGCCCTGCCAGGTATGTTGAAAATTATTATCCCCTTAGTGCTCCTTGCACAGAGCTTGGACGTGTGGCTTTCACTTCCCAACCCGTTGCGTTGGTTGGCCAGGACCATCAGACTCGGCTACACGATTCAGTTTGCCAGGCCCCCACCCCCTTTTGGCAGTATCTGGTTTACCTCTGTGCATGGCAAAGACGCCAACACCCTACATGCGGAGAACGTGACCATTATACTCAAAGACACGATAGAGCCTGTCCCGCCAGCCAAGATGAGGAAGTGTTTCTACAGCCCTTACTTCATCATACCCAAAAAAGGCGCCAGCTTGCGACCGATCCTGGACTTACGAGTTTTCAACCGGGCCTTGCACAAACTCCCGTTCAAGATGCTCACGCAGAAACACGTTCTATGCACATTCTGTAACGTATTCACTACATTTAACCTCCCCAGCCTGGGCAGGATGTGGTCTCCGCAGGGTCTTTTCCTCCAGAAAGAATAGGAGTTGGAAAAGAACATCTTCCCCGATGCGTGTTATAGCGTTAAATGACCCCAGCCGCTTTAACTCTATGCAAGAAACATAGAGAGAAAAGGCACGGCTGGCGCAGCCTGCTCCCATTCTTGGCACGTCGCTTGTTCCCCCCCTTCTGGATGGCGGGAACCTAAGAAGTTTATGATGATTTATGGGGTGTTGGGGAAGGGTACATGCAGTCTGATGCAGCCTGCTGCTTTGGCACGCAACTGCCTGCCCACACCTGCATCTGCAGCTCACGAACACGGTTCAGCATATGGCGTGATTGAATAGGGACCCCTAGCGTCGCTTCATTCGACACAGCGTCAAGTGAGCGACAGACTGGGAATGTCTAGGTTACTATTGTAACCTCCGTTCCCTGATGGAGGGATCGAGACGTTGTGTACCCCTGGCCAAGACGCTGTATCGAGCCACTGTAACGGCCGAACCTTATTCTAAGCTCCTCAGTGCAAAAGCTGAATGGACAGATGCACGATTCCCTCATTTTATACCCGTATATCCGCGGAGGGACATGCAAATTCTGTCTGCCAATTTCTAATTGGCCTTTTCTCAAGTTCACACTGTAAAAAAAAAACGTTATTTTACAGGTAATATTCTGTATTTTTTTACAGAATTTTCCCGTTTTTTCATTTAACAGTAAAATGCTGTTGTTTTACAGATACTTGCTGTAATTTAAAGTTTTACCATTAAAATTACAGTATTTCATTGTAATTAGAAATTACATCAAAATTATGTTTTTTAAAGGCAATTCAAACTATTTTTACAGATTAAAAAATGTATTTTTACATAAAATTACTGTAAATGTTTTAGTGATTTTTCAGAGATTTTAATTTAACCTGTGCAGCAAGTGATAAAACAGTTTGTAATCATAATCATAAACACATGATAATCATAAAGCACAAGTCATTTTACTGTGTACTACACTTTTGTTATTTTTTTTTATAGTGACTAATGAAACTGAAGTCTCATACATGAAATTGTCTTGTATGAAATTGCTTTGTCCGTGTTGAAAAATAGGGGGAATACAGTAGTGAAGTATGGGGTCAACAGTCATACTGGAGAAGCACCAACAGAATCTTTCCTTGTGGAATTTTGCAGATACGTTTACATGTTTTACAAATGCATGTATATAAGAATGCTTAATATATATATATATATATATATATATATATATATGTATGTGTGTGTGTGTGTGTGTGTGTGTGTGGGGGGGGGGCTATAACATATTGCTAATACGTGTGCATATATATAAATGTGTGTGATTGTAACTTTTGTTGCCTATTCAGAGAATGATTTGTGTATTTTGACAAAGATCAAAATATTTCCAGAGAATAATGAAAATAACTTTCTAATTAACTCCATAAAACTATGTAATATTCACATGTTTATTCAACAGCATAATTATTCAGATTAATCTTGTTTATGTGTATGTACAGTGTGTGTGCGACACAGATTCAAATTTGCCGCCAATTCCCGCCCACAACGTCGAATGTGTCCTAACAGCCTAAAGAGCAATGATTGGTCACATGATTTTGAAGTTTGAAAAATGACAAACGGTTGTCAGAGTCGTCTTCTCAACGGATTAGCGCGGGTATTTCAAATTTATTGGTTTTAGGGGAGCCATCCTCGGAAATCATGGAGGAGCTGCATTGGCATTTTGGAATATGGAATGTACTGTTTTCTTCCGCGTTTCGAACGAAGGTAAGAGTGTTTTCAATTCAATATAAAAAGTATGCATTTGTAACACTGAATTATTTGAATGTTTTTTTTTCCCATTATTGTATTTTCTTGAATTTACTCGTTTTATCCTTCTAAGTTACGTTTTAAAGTGATCGCAGCATTTGATCGTGTTCGTTGTGATGAAGTGTGTTTAATTGTAATAAGATTGAAATTCCTAATGTGCTTACTAATTATCATATTACGCTCAGTGTCTACAGTTACACAAGAGAGTGAGAGAGAAGCCATTGCCCCGTTGATCCAACGCTGATGTTGGTCTGTTTACAGGTAACGTTATAGTTATGTTTTATGAAATAAAATATATCTGGTTGACCGTTAATAAACATAAGTTATTGTACATAACGTTAGTGTTTTAAGAATCCATTTGAATGCTTCGCTCTTTGCGTGACGCACGTGGTAAGGCCTGCACATTGTGTGGTGCTAAATGTGTAACTAGTGAATGTTCAAGTTACTAATGGCATTGCAGTTGTTTATATAGTTCATTAGTATGTTATATCATCTGAATTTGAATTAATACATATTTGAATGTAGTATATCAAATATTGTAATATAACGTTACTTATTATGTAACGTTACACTATTGGAGTGCATTAAAGGAGAACTCGGGTCAATTTTAACGTTAGCTCTGTTGCTTTTAAATGTGGGGTGCTGTCAGCACCGAAAACAATCGGTGTTCACTACACCGTGTCATCCTCCTTTTAAAATGTGCACCAGTTGACTGAAACGGGGCCTAAACATGCCTTTAGCCTATTACCCTCGAAACACGGTGTCAACACGGTGAATCTGATTGCAGTAGATGTGGAAGATAAGTTATGCATAAAAGGGATGTTAATTCAGCCACTTATACCTCGGTTAACGTACTGTTTTTCAGTGAAATCCACAGTTGATTGTCTAACTCATACGATCCAATATTCCAAAACGTATTTTTATTCCACAAAAAAAACGTCCACAGTAGTCGTTTGTCGAGTTCGCGTGCGCGATCATTGGTAACTAGATAACTAAGGATCGCGCACGCAAACTCGACAATCGACTACTGTGGACTTCGACCGAAAACAGGAAGTAAATACAGGTATGTGAGCTGGCTGAATAAACATAATTTTTATTCATATCTTTCACATCTACTGCAGTCAGATTCACCGTGTTCACTCTGAATACAATCACTCGCATGGCTGTGCACTTGTAATGACAAATCAAGGATGTTAAGAGGCTAAAAGCAGGTTTAGATCTTGCCCCGTTTAAGTCAACAGGGTGTAAATTTTAAAAAAAGGATAACCCGGTGTAGGAAACACCGATTTTTGTCGTTGTTCTCTGTACTGACAGCACTCCAAATTTACAAAAAAATGAGCTCAATGTTAAAATTGACCGGAGTTCTCCTTTAAACCAACCCATTACGCTTTAAAGGTGCATAATGCAAGTTATTCATGGCTAGGGGTAACCCTGAATTTAAATAGTATTTTAAAATATTTCTTTCTTTTGTGATTTCAGATTATAGAAAAACCTGTGCTTATGGATCTACATCAGATGACCATGGCAACCCAGGTGTGGAAATAGGGGAATATTTTTAATCTGAAATCTGTGTAGTCTAAAATGAACGATTCTTCTGACACCACAAGAATTAGTTAATCTCAAAATGAAAATTTCATGATAATTTACTCACCCCAATGCCATCCAAGATGTTCATGTCTTTTCTTTCTTCAGTGTAAAAGAAATGTAAGTTTTCTGAGGAAGACATTTCAGGATTTTTCTCCACACAATGGACTTCAAGTGCAACCAAATTGTTGAAGTCCAAATCAATGTGGTTTCAAAGGGCTTGAAGAGCTTCACATGGCTCTGCACGACCCCAGCTGAGGAATATGGTCTTATCTAGTGAAACAATTGGTCATTTTCTTAAAAAAAAAAAAATGATATACTTTTTTGGTCTGGGATGTGCCAGTCATTACGTCATAACGGTGGAATCCTCACGCGTTTCGTCATCCAAGTTATCCGTCTGTGTTCAAAAAGTCTGGGAAGGAAATTATCTAATTTTTCTCTTCCAACTTCAAAATCATCTGACATCTTTGTTTTAATTTATTATTATTTAAATCCTTTGTGCCGTTTCCAACGTTATGACTTAATGCCTGGCGCGGCGCAGACCAGCACAAGACGAACAATTTTAGTTAAAAAGTATATAAATGTGTTTTTTGTTTTTAGAAAGTGACCTATCGTTTCATTAGATAAGACCATATTCCTCAGTTGGGATCGTGCAGAGCCGTTTGAAGCACTTCTTTTGCAGCCTTTTGAAACCGCATTGATTTGGACTTCAACAGTTTGGTTGCGGTTGAAGTCCATTGTGTGGTGAAAAATCCTGTAATGTTTTCCCTTAAACTTAAATTATTTTCCACTGAAGAAAGAAAGACATGAACATCTATGATGGGAATGGGGTGAGTAAATTATCAGGAAATTTTCATTTTGAGGTGAACTAATCCTTTAACCCGTCAGAGCCCTGTGATTGTTTTCATGATGGATATATGCACTTTTATGGACTTCAAAGCATAAGCACCTGTTCACTTTTGCTAACCCTTTAAAAGGTATTTTGAACTTTGGAAATATGTTTCAGTAATTGCTTTAAAAAACAGAAGTTCACTACTTCTTGCTCCATCTGTCTGGTAATGCAGGAAGCCCTTTCCTACTGTATGGGTATGCACATCTTTGACAACCATGATAAAAGTACCTTTGTAAGGTGATGCTCAGTTAAATCATACCAGTGTCTATTTATTCATTGATTCTTCTGGTTGACATGTTAGTGTTACCATCAAAATGGCACAACTATTGATTTTCTCTCTCTAGTTATGATTGTAGCGTGAATAGCATTCATCATAGTTTAACCCTGTTGCAAATGCAGGTGTGGGGCTTCCCTGTGTTACCAGATAAACGAAGTAGGGAGCTAGGAACTTAGTTTCTAATAATACGGATAATTGAAACGCGTTTAGACCCATGCAGAGTTCAAAATATTGTATATTTTAAATCCTTTAAATGTCCTATTTTTAATTTTGCCAGTAAAACGCTTTATTTGACAAATGTATAGATTTTTATATTGCCTTTTTGATGTAGATATTTTTTTCCATGCTCTGCTTGTATTTCTACTGTCCAATTAACATTAAACATTTGTTTGCAATTCACTGAAATGACTATTCTGTTTTATTGGAGGTACCATTACATTTTTATAGTTTGATTTTATTTTACTGGGGGAAACATTTAGTTATACATGAGAACTGTATTTTAAAAGAATATTACTGTATAAAGACAGAGCAACTTAATAAAGTAACTAATAAAAGCCATAAATTTACAGAGATTAACCTGAAAGGTAGTCGTTTTTACTGTATTTTCACATACTTATTTTTTTTTTATACATTTTTTTTCTTGGTTATTTTACAAAGATAAGCTGTATTTTAAAAGAATATTACTGTATAAAGACAGAGCAACTTAGTAAAGTAACTAATAAAATGCTTATATTTACAGAGATTTTCCAGAAAAGTCATCTTTTAAAATGAATTTTCACATAATTTATCTGTTTTTTTTTTTACAGTTTATTAACAATTATTAACAGTAATATACTGTAATTTAATGAATTATGACTAAAATATTCTCTGTTTTTTTTACAGTGTTTGCATGTAATTTTGAAAAACAGGTTTTTACTGTAATTTTACAGAACCCGTCTGGAAACTTTGCTGCCAGAGATTTGCCTTTTTTTACGTTTTTTTTTTTTTTTTTACAGTGCAGAGGTAACCGAGCCCTTTCAAGAAAGACCCCTAGTGTTGCTTCATTCAACACAACGTCTCGTTCCCTCCATCATAGAATGGAGGTTACAATAGTAACCTAGACGTTTTTACTAGTACAAACCTAACGACTGAAATCAAGAATTAGCAGTGAAAACTACATTCCAGATATCTGTAATTCATATCCTGCACGTGATTAAAAGTCAAAAGGTCTTGCGATAAAAGGTGGTGTATATCTGAAACTAAATTCCCTACACTCAGTTTATGATGTGAACATCGGCAACTAAGCAACATACTAACTTTACGGTTTGATTCAGATTGATCGTGCTTTTGGTTGTTTGAGACAAGGTTGACTCAGCATTCACTGGACACAGCTCTGTATTATGTGTTTAAGGCCAATATCTGACGCAGACTAGCTCGAGAGCTTGTGGCCATTTCCACAGTAGATGTAAAAAGAGCTGTGTGCCCATGCTTGACTGGGCAGTGTGAAAGGAAGAAGGGTTTCGGCTAAGAGAAAAAATAAATAAAAGGAAAAGGACAAATTTGTCCATTGGGCTAGCCCTTTTGAGCCATGCTTTATTTATTCTCTCTCCACACAAAGAGCTGCAGGAGAGTGAGTTAGGAGGAGGAAAAATCCACAGAATCAGTCATTCCAGTCTCTTTCTTCAGATTCAAACTAACAAGACTTTGGTGGACTCTCTAGATCTGACATCAACCAAAGTAAAGACTTAATTTACATGATAGTGTTTTCATTTCTTATTATTGTTATTTTCATCTTAGCCTCTTGCTTTATTCACTGCAACAACTACAGTGAGTGGTATTTAGTTGGCAGCATCTGAGGCTTGGCTGGAAAACAAGGCAAGCAAATGCAGTGAGAGCCTGACCTCCATTTTTTTTATCTTTGAAAGGGTCTGCAACCATCTTAAACTGACAAGAATCTCAAAGAATAGTGTACACCTACCTAAAGCACTATCTCAGAGCAGAATCTAATGCTTCCTCTTAAAGGAAAAGATATAGCATGAGCAGAACCTCTTCACTCATATCACCGTCAAGGACTGTAAAATACACAACACAACATACCCTCCTTTATGCTGGCTCTCGGTGGAGGGCGATACAGAGAGAGAGAAAGAGGTTCATCTCAGGGAGTGATAATTCAACGCATGTCATATAACATCAATACTCCTCCAGTGACCATCCCAACTGTATTCTGGGGAACATTGTGGCCATAAATAATTAATTACAGGAAGATACAGACTGTATTTCATTGAAAATTCAGATCTGAATTCTTATTTATCCTAAAATGTATACAACACTGTAATAAAATAACAAATTTATGGGTTTTTACTATTTAGACACCCCACCCCCCTTTTTTTTTAATGTTTTGTGCTTATTTTCATCCATTTTAAATTGAGCAAACACAAAATTGTTGAAATAATTAGGATTCTCAAGATCATGGAAAACCTGAAAATATCAAGGAATTTTAAAATAGAGATTTCCAGTCCAGGAAAAGTCATGGAAAGAACTTACATTTTTATTGTGAATATATATTTTTGTGGTTATACTCAGCTCTAAGATATTTAAATGGCAAGAATTTGAATCATTGATTTAAATGATTTAAGACATTCACAACAGAAACAGTGGTAGTGAATGAGAAAGATTCTTTCACTTATAAGATTAATTCAAAAACACTAATTCGTTAACAAACGAAACACCACTAGTTCAAAACAAGTGTATGTAGCAGTGCAGAAAGAAAGTTGTTCTTGATGCTTAGCTTCTTTTTTTTCTGCCAAAGAAGAAATCCATGAACTAACTGGCCAGTTTTTGTCAGAATCGAAAGTAATTTAATATTATTTACTAGTTGGTTGAATTGTTGTACAAAACCAAAACCATGATGAAGTTTTGGCTCATGATGAGGTTTAGATCTAATCTGAAGTAATTTTAGAGCCTATACTATAACACACTAAACATTAGATCCTCTGTTTTATTTTGATAATAATAGCCCATTTATGATAGGTGTGGATGAGAAACAGATCCATATTTACATAATTTTTTTTACTAGAAATCACAACCAAATTGGCCCGGTTGCTAGGGAGGGTAGAGTCACATGGGGTAAACTCCTTGTGGTTGTGATTAATGGCACTCGCTCTCAATGAGACGCATGCTAATTTGTGTATGGATCGCAGAGAGTAGCATAAGCCACCACATGCGGAGTCTCCGCAGTGTCATGCACAATGAGCCACGTGATAAGATGCGTGGATTGGCGTCTCAGAAGCGGAGGCAAAGTCTTGTCCTCGGCCACCCAGATTGAGGTTAGCAACCACGCCACCATGAGAACCTACTAAGTAGAGGGAATTCGGCTTTCCAAATTGGGAGAAAAGGGGATAAAAATAAATAAATAAATAAAAAAGTAGCCACAGTCCTCATAGCTCAGCCATTCCGAAGTCAAACATGGGTAAAATGTGAAGACTTTCACTTTCACAAGTTGTGATCAATGTCTCTTGAAACCCTTGAGGCTAAAGTTGTGTCCCTCCCTTAAAAAAATTTAAAGGAAAATGTTGATATTAAGAGACAATGGTTCATGTATCACGCCTCCGTCGGGTTCTCCACCTCCCTCAGTGTTCCGCTCATCTTCACACGCTTTCTAATTCACCACACCAGCAATCAATTTACTCGCTAATCACAGCCCGCATAAATAACTCACCTTCACTCCACTTCATTGTCAAGTCTTGCACAAAGGACTTTGACTGCGCTGCTCTCACGCAGTGTTTATTTTCCTTGTCTGTATTTGCTCTTTGATCTTCGTCGATATCTGTTCAGTGTTTACCCTGCTACATTGCCAGATACATCTTCTTCAGTTCTGTGGACATTAACCTTGTGAATCCCTTTTCAGTTTGTGAAGCTTCTCTTCTGTTTGATATCACCTGTATCATTGATCTCACTGTGTTAACCCTGTAAATCCTGTGAATCTCAGTAAATGCTCTCGCACTTGGTTTTACTAACTACAATTTGTGTGCCTTGAATTCCTGACAGAAGACTTGACTGTACAATGGAACAAGCAAGACCAGATTCATCCAGTGCAAATTAAATCCTCGAAGCCCTGGCACAGCAACTATGGCAATCCCTCACTTCGAAGCATGCTACTCCCTCAACCAGTCCACCAGTCCATCAGTGCCTTCAGCGGATCCCTTTTTGAAATCACCAGCGCCCTGTCGCCAACCGGCCACTATTCAGGACCAGTAGTCAATCCAGTATCATATTCTGGATTGGCCGATGAATGTAATGGGTTCCTCCTCCAGAGTTGACTTCCTCTCTTGCAATGGAAATGCAGCCACATCGCTTTGCCACTGACCGCTCGAAAATTGCCTTTGTCATCTCCTTCCTGACTGGTCGAGCATTGCAATGGGCAACCTCCCTCTGGATCAATAACGGCCCGGTCACTCGTTCCCTAGATGCCTTTGTTTCTCACTTCAGGGAGGTGTTCTCTCATCCAGCCGGGAGTAATCATGCGGGAGAACAGTTACATTATCTGCATCAGGGCCGTCGCTCCATCACAGACTATGCGATCACCTTCCGCACCCTCGCTTCCACCAGGGGCTTTCAGCTGCTCTCCAGAGGCAGTTAGCCTCCTATGATGCTGCTATGGGGCTTGAGCACTTCATCCATCTCTCCATCTGGGTGGCTCATCGGTTACAGTTCTGTGGGAGCGCTCCTCCACCTACGCCACCAGCGGAAAAAAATTCATCTGCTCCTTACGCCCCTGACCCCAACGGTGAACCCATGCAGGTCGGCTCATCACACCTCAGCCGGGTAGATCATCATCGCCGCATCCAGTACCAACTCTGCCTTTACTGTGGAGTCCCTGCCCATCTGTTGAACGACTGCCCTGTTTGTCCTTCACAAATTATAGTGAGTTCTGTCCAAATCAAACCAGTGGTTTACTCACCGTTGTGTAAGATGGTCATCATCTCAGACAATTCTGTGTCTCTCAGTGTTGAAGCCTTTGTCAACTCGGGCTCCGCAGGCAACTTCATCTCCTCAACACTCTTTCAACAAATCAATCTCACCACCTTCCCTTGCTCCTCAGCGCTCCCCATCCACTCCGTAGTGGTGCAACCCCTAGGAAAAGGCATCATCACCCATCAAACAGGTCCAATACTGCTGAAGGTGGGTGCTTGTCATTTGGAACACATATCCCTTTTAGAAGGCTCCACATCTAACATAGTCCTGGGTAGACAGAGGCTGCTTCAACATTCCCCCTTCGTGTCTTAGACCTGCTTCCTGGGTCCCCATCTTTCTCGCTGCCCGAACAACACGAGATGGAGGAATACATCGAAGAGGCCCTTAGGCAAGGATATATTTGCCCTTCCACTTCACCCTGTGCTTCAAGTTTCTTCTTCATCACCAAGAAGGATGGAGGCTTGAGATGCTGTATAGATTACCATGCCCTCAAGTGACCGTCAAGTTCTGGTCCCTTCTTCCCCTGCTTCCAGCTTCCCTAGAGATGCTGCGAGGGGCCAATATCTACACAATTCTGGATCTTCACAGCGTATATAACCTGGTCCATATATGTGAGGGGGAAGAATGGAAGACTGTGTTTATGACCCCTACTGGCCACTACAAATATTTGGTGATGCCGTATGGATTAGCCAATGCCCCTTCCGTCTTCAAATGATTAATAAATGAGATCTTCCATGATTATCTGCATCAATTCTTCATCATCTACATTGACGCATCCTCATTTACTCCAAATCCCCTGAGCATGTATAGCACTTCCAGTAAGTCCTCCAACATCTCCGAGAGCATAACCTGTACCTGAAAGCGGAAAAGTGTGCTTTCCACTTACCCTCAGTTCAGTTCTTGGGATACTGCATTGGATTGGAGGGAGTTCGGTTGGATCAGGGGAAGGTTGAAGCGGTTCAATCCTGTCCAACACCAAATGCGGTCAAGGAACTCCAGCGCTTCCTCGGGTTTGCCAACTTTTACCACCGGTTCTACCTCTTCTTCTGTTCTGTGGACATGAACCTTGTGAATCCTTCAGTTTGTGAAGCTTCTCTTCTGTGTGATATCACCTGTACCATTTATCTCACTGTATTAACCCTGTAAATACTGTGAGTCTCAGAAAACAATCTTGCACTTGGTTTTACTAACTACAACTTGTGTGGCTTGAATTCCTGACATCATGTGTTTTACTAGACATAACCAACTGTTTATGATGTAATATCATATAACATTTTAATATTGTAACTGCTAATTCTGATACTACTCTATATTTCAGGTAGAATATATATCTTGGAAAACCATAAATAATTCCACCAACAAATTCAGATTTTCCAGGCAATATCACTCTTATAACAATCCAACCATGACTTTGAACACATTTTTCACCATTAGAGAAAATCTAAAAAACGTTTCACACGTTTTATTTTCCACATTGTGTTCTTAATTGTATAATCCATTACTGTAACATTTCGGCATCACTTAAACAATATTATTTACCAACGGCTGAAACAAAAATACTGTGAAAAGCAGTGATGCAAAATAAATAAGTCAAATCAATTCATAAATAAAATAATAATAATTATACAGTTGGATAACAGGCACTGAAACATTTGTGTGTGTACATGAGAGAGCGTGAAGCATAAATGTGTCACGATGAATGAAAGAGAAGAGCTCAGATAGAAATTTTAAAATCAACCAACACAACTCTACCACATGGTGATTACAGAAGTCACCTGTAGGACTGTAGTGTGTAGCTACACACAGAGAAAGAAAGCTAGAAACAAAGGAGTAAAGGAGAGAACAAATATTCTTGATCATCAATGTCATTATTAAAAAGAGGACAGTTGTATCGCCTTGTAACATGACTTGTTTTATAATATATACTTGTTTTATAACACAAGGCAGGAAATAGGCTGATTGATGCCTCTAAGAATGGAGAGTACAGTGAAAAATCCCTATGAGAGATGTTCTGAGACCAACAAGCTGCACTTAGAAAGAGCAAATGCAGCTCTTGAAATTCAGAATCCAACTCTTTGGCCCTTGCATTGATCTCACATCCAGGTTTGTAAAATAATCAAGAAACATGAACATCATTAACCAAGTTTATGTGAACATGAAAATTCTAATTTGTTCATATTCCGTTTATGTATGTGTTATGTACGAAAACGCAATAACGTGATTGCCATAATCCATTTAAGTCAATATTCTAGTTTCTAGAAATCCGAAAGATTCCGAAAGTGAGGATGGACTCATTCAGAATATGCAGATTACTTGTACATTCCAATAGTTATATTCCATGTAAATGTGTTTTCAGAATAAAGGCTTAACCAGAATATGGACCTTAATCAAAATTATGTGTAAGTAAATGTGGTAATTTACATGCACAAGAGTATTCCAATATTAATCTGAATTTTGTCATATTCCGATTATGTAAATGTCATGTACAGTATGTGGATTAAGAAATCATTATTGGTTTCTAGAAATCTAAGCAAGCTGGTATAAACACTATATTAATCCGAATTTTGGGTCATGTAAATGCATTATTCAGAATATCCATCTGTATATATCTGAACATGCACAAACAAAGGTTATTCTAGGTGGTATTTGATAAAGACTTTCTATTTAAGAATCTTACATTTTCCAAATCATTGCACTCTTGTGTTATAAATAATTACATAAGTTAGAATAAATGAGTTAAGTTACTACCCAAAATTACTCAAATGCAGTGTAATAAATGGCAAGACTGACCATCTCCAATTTTTCCTGATGAGAATAACGGGAATATATCTCACATGTCTTATTTACAATATGCTGATGACACATATAGAGGGGTATTCCAATAGCTTTGGAGCATGTGAATGTCTTTTTCAGAATAAAAGTTTAACCAGAATATGGACTAAAATCGGAAAATGATGTGCATGTAAATTTGGTAATTCAGTATAGATTATTATATGTTAAAGGAATCGTTCACCCTAAAAAGAAGATTCTCTCATCATTTACTCACCCTCATGCCATCTCAGATGTGTATGACTTTCTTTCATCTGCTGAACACATATTAAGGTTTTTTGAAGAATATTTCAGCTCTGTAGGTCCATACAAGGCAAGGTAATGGTGGCCTGAACTTTGAAGCTCCTAAAAGCACATTAAGGCATCATAAAAGTAATCCATATGTCTTCAGTGGTTTAATCCATGTCTTCAGAAATCATATGATAGGTGTGGGTGAGCAACAGATCATCATTTAAGTCTTTTTTTTACTTTAGATTCTCCTTCCTGCCCAGTAGGTGGCGATATACACGAAGAATGTGAATCGCCAAAAACAAAAGAAGAATGTGAAAGATTTATATGAAATAAAGGACCTCACTATTGATATGTTTCTCACCCACACCTGTCATATTGCTTCTGAAGATATAGATTAAACCACTGGAATCTTATGGATTACTTTTATGCAGCCTTTGAGTCCTTTTTGGACCTTCAAATTCCTGGTCACCAGAGTTGAGAAATTGTCGAAGAAAAATGTGTTTGTGTTCTGCAGATGAAAGAAAGTTTAACACATCTGGTATGACATGAGTGTGAGAAAATGAGGAGAGAAATTTCATTTTGGATGAACCAAAAATCTGAACCTTTTAGAAACCAGAAAATTGAATAAAGCAGAACAAATTATTTAAACATCCAAAACAGAACAAATATTATATATGTTTGAAAAACATCAATTCATGTTTATATTAGCACACAGAGTGGTGCCCCAAAACTTTTGTCAGTTAAAAATAATGCCTCTTATCCCGATATGTTTCCTCATAATCAAACTCTAATACATCTTGTAATGTTCTGCTTATATCATGTTTAGATTCAGTGGTTTGCAGCCCACCCAAGACTTTCAGAATATGTTGGTTTGATAAATCAATGTTGGTAGCAGTTTGTTAAGCTATAATTCAGCTAAATTCAATTCAATACATAAGCCACATGAACAATAGAAAAGTTTCAATTTAGACTGTATATTCAAAAATGGTAAATGTCAGCAGTTTCCTTGTATTGGTGTGTCTTGAATGCAAGGAAAGCATAAAAAACAGCCATTTCCTTGTGTCTTGAGTCTTTCCAGTTAGAAAAAAAAAAAAAACTAGGGAAAGATAACTAAAACAGAGGGGTAGAGGTAGGGCAAAGGGGTCTGAATCTTCCGTCTCATCCTATTTTGCCCTTATTGTTCTTTAGCAGCATTAACAATAGCTGTGACGCCATGTTACAAAAAATGCACTAGGAGTCTTCCTGAAAACTTGACACTCTAGTAATTGAGTCCATTGACTTTATGCAGGCAAAAGACAGAGTTTTATGAAAGATTGAAGTACACAGTTTGACATTTAAGTCTGTTTCCAGTGCTCATCATGGACATCCAGTCTAAGTTGCAAGACTGTCTAGACGTCAGTGCTAATGCTGCAACTCCGCTGGAACATTTCTCTCATGGTGACCGAACGGCTGAGATTTAGTTTGTGGTAGTTGGGTAGCGGTGTTGGCAGCTGAGTGGGAAACGGGGTTGGCAGCGGAGTGGGTATTGGAGTGGGCAGCCCCAAATATTGCTGATCCACGCTGCGGTAGCTAATGCGTTCACCGCCATTCCGCAGGCCCTCGGGCTGTTGCAGGTAAAAGGGCAGATCATAATGCGTACACGGACAGTAGGTCTGCGAGCGTGTCAGTTTTCGAGCCTGAGGTGGCGTGAAGAGGCCAGGCCCATTGGGGGTGGTTGCTGTGGGGACAGTGGCCGCCAGGATGTTGTGGTTTGAATGCTCCTGCGGCAGGCGGGATGTGACGGCGAAGTCAGGCTCCTCCTCCTCTGACTCCGACTCCTCCTTCTTGCAGCAATAATACTGAAACAGGGAATATGGGAAAAAACATGTGAGGTTTAAGATGCAGTGGTGCTCTTGTGGATAAAATACAGTTAAAGGATAGTTCACCCAAAAATGAGGGCGAGTATAATTTATTTTTCCTTTACGCCTGTAAGTAGCTCACTCCAGTGCCACATGATGTGCTATTTGAAGTACAAACTAAAAGTTAAACAAACAGACTCATCATAGACAACAGAAACTCTTTTAAAGACCCCATGAAATCACTTAATGAACACAATTTTCTTTCCTATGATGATGAAATTCTTAGTAAAATAGGAAGATGTGGCAGGACTATTGAAGGAATTTTTGCCTTTTCTCTGATTAACCTGTTGATTTGCGCCACCTTTTTGAGCACAAACCATGAAAATGACATACCTGAATTTAAATGGTTGTTTTTACTGGATCCTTTGGAGTATGGACACAGTTGTAGTATCTTTTGAAAGAAGAGACTTTGGGCTTTATTTCCTAAGTTTCAATATTTTATTTTAATTAATATATGTTGTTATTTTTTAACATTAGAGAACTATGAAGTTTATAGTAATGGAAATATTTTGTGCTGAACATGTTTTTAAAATAAAAAAACAACAACAATAAAAGTGCCAAGACAACCCAGAAAATACAATGTTCTCAAAGCCACAAGTCTAAAGAAGTTATGTCAAATTTGAAGATGATCTAACAAAAATTGTGGTTCCTACAAGCTTTTTCTCTGTAAAATCGCTGGAAGCATACAGAGTAAAATTAAGGCACCGCCTCTCAAAGTCAACACAATCTCTGACGGCACTGCTTGGCTATTATGAATGAAACTACGTCGCATTTTAAAAATATACTTTGGAGATTGGCTCGTTTTGTTTATAAGACTGTAATATATAAGATAATGTACAGTTTTACAACATGAATGCTGCTCAGATTGCATAGTTTGTTGAAGAACGACGACGAAGGGTAATTCTTCCAAGCGAGATCTCATGTAAACAATGGAGAATATATCAATATTTCTCAGATTTATCAATTTATGGACAAAAAGTGCTATTGAATTTTATACAATGAACCCTTGTTATGGAAAACTGACCCAAGTGTGACAAACTGGATTCATCTGGCGATAGCGATTTCACAATAAAGGTATTTCTGGAGCTTTGCTATCATGAAACAGAGATCGGATATCAATGTATCCAATTAGACCTTTGAAAAGATGTATAATTTGTTAACATTAATTACATATATAGATGGTACATTATATATTAAATGTAAACAGAGTGATGTCACCACCGAGTGCGAACGAATCATATCAACAGGTTAACAGTTTTTATTGATTCATACAATTGACAAGGAAAAGCAAAACATATATGCACAGAATCAACATTTAATCCCCACTATTAGCCCTCCCAATCCTCTACCCCACCCTGACCCTCAACAAACATCCCTGTGGTCACACATGAGTATACAGAAAAAAAGAAAGAAAGAAAAATATATAAATTGTTTATATAAAATATATAAAATAATAATAATAATCACACACATTTAAAACTATACTTCTCTCTCCACTGCCCCTCCCCGAGAGCCCTCCAAGAAGGCCAAATAGCTGCTTAATTTCCTATCAAATGAATCTAAGTTTCCCAGCCTTCTACATGACATTTCCTCGAATGCCGCCCCCCTACCCATCTCTGTGCACCACTCTTGAACTGAGGGCACTCCAGCCGACTACAATCCCCTTAGAACAATCTGTCTGCCGATCATAAAACTTTTTTGTTTTGTTTTTGTTTTTGTAATGAATTTTTTTTTACGATTTCTTACAATAATAAAGAAAAAAAATATATATGTATATATAAATATATATATATATATATATATATATATATATATACACACACACAATATTTAAACCCCACAACCACCCCTCCCCCTCACAATCCCCAACAAACATTCCCATGGTTACACATGAATAAAAATACAAAACAAACAAACACACACACTGGGGAAAACCAGCTGACCTCCAACTCCTAAAAAATTATCTGCCTGGCGACCATCACACAGGTCAGAAACCTATTCTCTATGTGACTGTTCCCCACATCGATGACTGCTCCATCGACCAAAATACAGAGTCTGGGGCAAAACTAAACCAGAGTGCCCACCACATAACAAACAAAACTCTGAACCTTCAGCCAGAATTCCTGGATCTCAAAACACCACCAAAAAACATGGGCCGTTTCTCCATCCTCCGATTGGCATCACCAGCTGTTGGGTGTGTCTTTAAGACCAAGCCTATTCAATCTAGATGTGGTCCAGTAAAATCTTAAATTGCATCAGAAGCACCCTTGCATCTCTAGATGCAGACGTGACGTTTCCTAGAATCCTAGCCTACACTCCCTCCTCCAATACAAAGTTGAAATCTTTCTCCATAATCTCTTGGTAGAAGTAAAAGCTCTGTCCTCTGGAATCTGAATTAGCAGGGAGTAATACACTGATGCCTCATGACCTTTTCCAAAAGCAGTAATCACCATTCCCAGAGTATCTGCTGCTTTATGGGGTGTATGCTACTCCCAAATAATAGTACAGAGCAGCTGTAAATACCTATAAAACTGAGATCTGGGAATACCAAAATGTTGAACCAAATTTTCAAAAGATCTCAACATTCCACTCTCATTTAGGTCATCGAACATATTAACCTCCCTCACAATCCACTCTGATCAGCAGAAAGGAGACTTATTAATACATAATTTTGGGTTCTGCCATAAACTCAAGGCAACATTTAAATAAATGTCAGAGTTAAACACACTGGACACTTTAGTCCATACCATGTGCAAATGGGAGATAATGGGGTGGGACTTAACTTCTCCGATTAGTTTGATAGAAATGCTTTGCAATGGCGAAATAGGGGCAAGGACTTCCTGTTCAATACAAAACCAGGGAGGGGCTCTCTCAGGTGAGCCAAATGTCAGAGACCGAGTGCATAATATAAAACAAAATCTTGGCTAGTCCTAGCCCACCTTTGTCAATCGGCCTATGCAGTTTAATGAATTGTAATCTGGGAAGCTTACAATTCCAAATATCTACAGGGAGAGACCGTAGCTGGTAGTTACATTTTAGAATACAATTCATATTAATAATATTAACCTTCCTAATTATAAATAAATTGAATGAAGCCCACCTGTCCACATCGCTCAAAAAACTTTTTATAAAAGGGTTAATATTAACTCAAACTAAACAAATTTGCTGGGAATAAAATCACTGAGGGTATGGTAGAACTCTCTCTGCTTTATATATCTAGACAGACGTTTTCCTGCTTTGTCCCCTGACTAAAAGTATGACTGTATTGCCCTGAATAGCCAAATTCCACTTTCCGTGACAAAATAGTGTTATATCTGTATTTCAATTCGGGTCTCTGAGGCCATCAGACAACATACGGCACTTCAGCTCTGCCTTGGCACTTTTAATATACCCTTCCAACGATTTTTTGATGAATGAGGCATACTGTATGATCCGGCACCTAAGAACCACATTAAGTGCCTCCCAAGCCACACCTACAGAGGATACTGAGGACCAGTTATGGACTGATGAAAAAATATATAGTCCATACCAGATGGGTTCAAAACAGAAGGACCAACACAAAAAGAAAAAAAACAGCACTCAGTTCCTCAGAGTCAAGTGAATGTTCAGTGAGTCAGGTCCACTTGGCTGTAACATGAGAACCACAGATAACTTCATCCGTTCATTCCATTTCTCGATGTTCCCCACTTTTGTAACCAACTCTGAGAATTTTGTCTGCATGGCAGTGATCGATCGACATAATACAGCAAGAGCCTCCAAGTCAGCAACGACCTTCACCAGCATTGCCGACATGCTCGACAGTTGGTGCTGAATCTTTCCCAACGCACTGTCTAAACTGAGTCCACAGTCTGAGGCCCTCTCAGGGGTATTAGCTTGAGAATGTTACTGTCTTTTAATGTCTCCAGAGCCTGAGAATTTTGAATTCTTTGACATCTTGTCTTCATAGAAAAGTTATGGAACAGGGTGTATCGAACCTCACCGGCTTATGACACAAAAAGTAATAAAAACTAGCAAAAGAGCGCAGAGCTTGCTGTTCACACGTCCAACCCTCACACAGCGGCACGCGACTCCCCATGAAAGAGGAGCGTTGAGATCCTTTGAAAATTTAGTTCAACATTTTGGGATTCCCAGATCTCAGTTCTTTAGGTATTTACAGCTGCGCCAACTGCTCTCTAATATTTTTGGGAGTAGCACACACCCCCTAAAACGGCAGATACTGTGGGAGTGGTGATTACTACTTTTGGAAAAGGTAATTAGGCATCAGTGTATTACTCCCTGCTAATTCAGAGTCTGGGGGATGAAGCTTTATTGGAGGAGGAAGTGTGGGCTAGGATTCTAAAAAACATCAAGTCTGCATCTAGAGATGCAAGGATTTGCCTTATACAATTGAAGATTTTACATTGATTCTATTGGACCCCCTCTAGATTGTATAGGCTTGGTTTTAAAGACACACCCACCTGCTGGCGATGCCAATCAGAAGATGGAGATACAACCCATGTTTTTTGGTGGTGTGTTAAGATCCAAGAATTTTGGTTGAGAGTTCAGAGTTTTGTGTGTGATGTATTGGACACTCAAATTTAATTGTGCCCCAGACACTGTTGTTAAGGTGAAGGGGCGGTCATCAATATAGCAAATAAACACATACAAAATTGAGTCCTAACCAGTGTTATGATTGCCAGAAAATTGATTTTAAGGGGTTGGAAGTCGGCTGGGTGCCCCAATTTCAGGAGTGGTGCTCAAGAGATGTGGAGAGTGGCGGCTTTCGAAGAAGGGTCATATAGAAGACTGGGGAATTTGGATTTGTTTGTTGGGAAATGCGGCAGATATCTGGTGTTCTTGGAGGGTCCTCGGGGTGGAACATTGAAGAGAGAGGGGTGGTTAATGTGTGTGATTATTATATATTTTTTTTCTTTTGTGTGTATGTGCTCATGTGTGACCACAGGGGTGTTTGTTGAGGGTCAGGGTGGGGTTGGGGATGGGGATGGTGGTAGTGGGAGTTAAAAATTGATTCGTATGTTTATGTGTAAATACGTATGTGTAAATACGTATGTTTAGCTTTTCTGTGTTCGATGTATGAATCAATAAAATGTTAATCATAAAAATATAATAAAATGAAAACAGGATTTGGGAAAAAATCTAACAGATTTCAGTGAAAAAACCTTAAGTAAAAAACGCTTAAGCAATGCATACTTCCTTGAGAAACACTTGAAGACACATGCGTTTTTATTAATGTATAATCTACCTTCAAATGTAACTTTTTAAATAGGCTAAAGCAGTGTGTTCAACAGCACATTACAATATTAGCAAATGTTTGCTGTGGTATCGAAATTGGTATCGAGAACTGTGAAATTTCACTGGTACTGGTAGCAACGGCTGAAACGCTGGTATTGTGACAACACTAGTGTACACCGGCAAAACAATTATTATTGTCAACTTTAAGGTGTCCAATAGCATTTATAATTGGCCGCGAAGCTAACAGACATGGACTAAAAGCCACAAAACTCCAACTTTAATAGTTTCTATTGCAACTCTGCAATGGAAAATATGTACATAGGCTGATGACCTCATTTTAAGTTAATAATGGGCACTGTTATTGCATGACTAACATTTGAGAGATAAAATTTATAACAAGAACATGTCAGAACTTGGCCTTCTGAATTTAACACAATTGCTGGCAAAAGTAAAACACAGTAAATTAGGTAATGTAAGTTGTAAGCAATGAAAGTTATTCAAACGAATTGAATTAAGTACATGGCTAATTAATAGTATGAGGAAGACAGACAGTGCATCTATGACAATATCTATGATCTTATTTTAAGATGTTTTATTTGAGCACTAATAACTGAATATCAGTGGCATATTATAATAGCTGACACCACAAAAGGAAAGCCCCTTACCAACATGTTTCACAAAACTGGTAGGATGTTGTTTCACAAAACACAAAAGGAGAAATAGAGCAAAATGTCCAAACTGCTCTTTTCCATATAATGAAAGTAAATAGTAACTAACTGTGGCTGTCAAGCTTCAGAAAGGCCAAGAATATACCATAAAGCAGTCCATATGACTAATGAGCTAAATTCAAAGTTTTCTGATGACACATGATAGCTTTTTTCCTAAAGAAAACAAAATACCTCGAACGCAGCTTTCAAATCTCACGTATGTAAAGTATATTCAGAAATACTGTGTGAAGATGTGTCATACTAGGTTTGATGTCAGTGATGCCGAAAACCATTGGTTCTTGCATGCCAAGTGACCGATTGCAACAAGACAAGTTTGAATATGAGGAAGCACGAATAAGATTTGAGAGCTGTGGCGGAGGGGAAGATTTTCAGTAAAAAGCGAAGATTCAGTTTGTTCCTCAAACTAAGCTATCATATGACTTCAGAAGACTTGGAATATGATATATGCAACAACCAATGAAGTCGGGATTAGAGATGGTATAGAGAACACTTCTTTTTAACATTTGCTCGTGCTTGTGAGAAGAAGCTACCTCCTTGAAATCTTGTTGGAATCTAAAGAAATCTAAACAAAACAAAGACTGTGACACTTCTTCTAAGGGAAGAGAAAAGGTACTAAATCATGCATTATACCTAAAAGACAGGCATGACAGTTCTCCAAATGAGAAAAGGGATGGAGGAACAAAAGAGGGCAAGAGAGGAGCAATCCTCTTTGTGACGTGAGCACCATTGTGTTGCAGTCAAGGTCTCACCTGCAGCCTACAGTAGCACAGTACCGCGATAATGCACAGTAAGATTACTGTAGCTAGAATTCCACCTGTAATTACCACTGTCCCGGCTGTCATTCGAAAGCCTCTCCATTAACACCCTGAGAAAGAGAAAGCAAACAAAATTATAGAAATGAAGAAAGCAATAGACATTAGATTAGCAAGAAATGCCCTTGAAACTGCTGATGACATCAAAGTAACCCTTCATACAACCACTGCATTTGCTATTGAACTCCATTAGCTTCAATCAAATGTGTCAGAAGAATGTTATGGACCTTTTAGCATGATAAAAGTTTCTCTGCACCTATGATTTGAATATTAAAATCATGATGAGTGTGATGAATGTGAATGGGCAGAACAAACGGAAGAGAAAAAACAAATAGACCCTAGAAGCAGATGATGAATGTCAGAAGAAGAGGAAATAACTGAGAGTTTGACTGAGACTCACATGACTGATTAAAAGAACAGGTAAGATAATATAGGAGATGAAGGAACAAAGGTGTGGTTGATGGAGAGAGAATAAAAGGATAGTATGTTAAATTGATGAAGATCTAGTTGTCTTTTAGCAGAATATGGAGAGGGGAAAATCCATGCTCGGGTTAAGCCCCTCATTCAAAGGTGTAATTATTCAAGAGCGGCAGAGTAATTGCAGTACCACTTCAGTTTCTGAATCTGGAGTAACCACTAAGATTCAATCTGCAATGTTTGTTTTAGCAGCTTAGATCCTTAAATATGACACTACCACTAACCAGAATAGAGGGCAAGTTCACTAATTTACTTATTGCTTTGTGCTGTGCTGTGTTTCAAGTGTACTGAATCTATAGTCAACATTTGGCAAGCAATCATTTTGACAAACTTTGCTAGTTGAATTGTAACGATAAATTAATTCATTTTGCTGCGCTGCTCAGCGTAAAGAGGGTGTGCCTTTATTTTATGGAGGTAAATCAGTAGCAAAACTTGAGAGCTTGCATATTTTGATTTGAGAACTTGTACAATAAATATGTGTAAATTACACTCATGACACTGATGTGAAAGCTTGTAAAAATAAAAATTTAAAGTTGAATGTTGCAATCTGCACTCACAGACAATATTCAAAGCTCGTGTTGCAAAAGTCAACTTCCCCCTGTGGTGCATTTGTAAATTTTTCTTGCACACCTTTGTTTCTTATAATGAAAAGAACGTCTTGGTGACTGTCGTAACCTCCGATCCCTGATGGAGGGAACGAAACGTTGTGTCGATGTAGTGACACTAGGGGTCTCCCTTGAGAGCCTCGGTTACCTCTTATATTTGAGAAAAGGCCAATGAGAATTGGCGAACAGAATTTGCATGCCCCTCCCCCGAACAAAGGGGTATAAAAGGAGGGAAGCGTGCATCTGTTCTGACAGGTTTTGAGCTGAGGAGCCGAGAGTAAGGTCCTGGCCATTTCAGCGGCTTAGTACGGTAACCGAGACATTCACCTTCTGTCACTCACTCGATGTTGTGTCGATGTAGTGACACTAGGGGTCTCTATCTAAAAAAGCCACAATACTGAACAGTGTTACGTGGACTTCTGATGCAGTTGCAAGCAAGCTGCTATGTGCAAAAATAGCAGATGCATCAGACTGCACGTAACCTTCCCCAATGCCCCAAAAGACATCATATAGTTTCCCACAATCCTGAGGGAGGGAAGCGACATAACTAGCATGGGAGCAGGCCGTGCCAGCCACGACCTTTTCTCTCTCTATGTTTTCTCTCCATAGAGTGTTAGATGCGGCTGGGTCTGCCTCCTCACAGGGCAGCACTTGCAGGTTCACTACCTGATCCCTGAAAGGGGTCGTAGGTACCTTGGGCACGTAACGCGCTTGGGGTCTCAGGATGATGTGAGAGTCTGCCGGACCAAACTCCAGGCAAGTGTCACTGACAGTGACAATAGAGTGCCCTCTATTCTGCACTTGCAGGTCCCCAACCCTCTTGGTGGAAGTGAGCGCAATCATGAGGGCCATCTTCAAGGTGAGGGCCTTTAGTTCGACTGATTCTAGCAGCTCAAACGGGGCTCTCCGAAGGACAGAGAGGACAACAGGGAGATCCCATGAGGGGAAGAGGCATGGCCTAGGAGGGATCAGCCTCCAGGCGCCTCTAACGACTTACCGTCCACTGCATTGTGGTGAGCCGCTATGGCGTCTACATAAACTTTCAAGGTGGAAGGTTTCCTCCAGCCTCTCCTAAAGCAATGAGAGCACTAACCCGACTGCGCACCACTGTGGATCTTTAGATCGGGAAGAAAACCAATCTGCGAATAAGCAACACTTTAGGGATTAAAACTGTTTGGTAAAGGGCGCTGTGGCTTGAGCGATCGTGTCTACGACGGCTGGTGGTAGACCGTTTTGATCTTCCGCATCCCGTCCAAGGGCCAGATGTGAAGGTTCCAGAAATCTGTGCACGGATGCCAGAGGGTACCCCGTCCCTGAGAAGGAAGGTCCTTCATCAGGGGAATTTGCCAGGGAGGTGCTGTCACGAGGAACGTGAGATGACTTGTTCCTCGTCCTCCCTGACCTAGCACAGAACACCTCTAAAGAGCATACGCTGTTGGAAATACGTCGCATTTCAGCGGCTTTTTTCTTCTTGTGAACGCCAGTGCAGACTACGCCCCTGAGCGCTTCAACAGCCCTCTAAAAGAGTATATATATATATATATATTTATATATATCTTTAAAACAGTAAACACATTGACGTTGAACGTCTTTTTAAAGACACACTCCACCAAGACGCACTCCGATGCAGCGGAAAATCCAGCTTGGGGGCTCCGAAAGAGACATCAGACTGGCTGTAAGGTGAACTGGATCGGGGCAAACGAGCATGCTGGGGAATGGGTGGTCCGTGGGGATTTACCCGGCGAAACCGCACCCAAAATTGCCTCCAGCGCCAGCTGTGCCAGCCCTATTCCCATGGGTAGAAGGTGCTACATGGGGGGCGGCTAGAGTAGCTTTCCCCCGGAAGGAGGAAAGCCGCGACCGCAACATTGCCATGGTCATGTTCTCACAGTGAGCCCAGACATGAGAGGCAGCATCCATTGCCGTCAAAAGCAGAGAGGTAACGACCGCATCCAGGAATGACACAAAGGCAGAATTGCATCTTAAAAAAGACACGTCTTTAAAAAGACATTTAATGTCAATGTGTTTACTGTTTTAGAGAAGAGAAAAGCCACTGAAATGTGGCGTATTACCAACAGCATATGCTCTTTAGATGTGAGTGGAACAGAACTACGTTTTACTCAGTAAGCTGAAACACAGGCGCTCGGCTCAGAAGAAAAAATCTGTCTGAACAGACGCACGCTTCCCTCCTTTTATACTTTTATGTCCGGGGGAGGGGCATGCAAATTCTGTTCGCCAATTCTCATTGGCCTTTTCTCAAAGATAAGAGGTAACCGAGGCTCTCAAGAGTTACCCCTAGTGTCACTACATCGACAAAATGTTGAGTGAGTGACAGAAGGGGAACTTGGATTTCTCAAACCAGGTTGCCTAGCATTCTAATAAAAAACATACAATTTGAATCAGGTTGGAGTACATTTAAAAGCTGAAAAAAATTGAATCATGAATCATCTATAAGTTTGATAAAAATCAAGATTTAATTTTAAATTTAATTTAATCGGTAAAAAATAGAAGAAGAAGAACTCTTGTGAACATGCAGGAGGGCTGTGTAGTGTAGATATATAATAAAAAATGACTTAAATATTTCTCTGTTTCTCACCAATACATATCCTATCGCTTGTGAAGATATGGACTTAACCACTGGAGTCGTATGGTTTACTTTTTGCAGCCTTTATGTGCTTTTTGGAGCTTCAAAGTTTTCTTAACTATTCACTTGAATTGTATGGACCTATAGAGCTGAAATATTCTTCTAAAAATCTTAATTTGTGTTCAGCAGAAGAAAGTAAGTCATACACATATGGCATGAGGGTGAGTAAATGATAAAAGAAAAAATGCAGTAGCAGACACTGTTACCTTTTCCTGTCTGTTTTATAAATTTGTATTTATTTGCATATCATTCAAACCTTATGACTGCAATTTAGTGAACGCTTCCCCAATCACTGCGCTCAAACCAGGACTCCAGGAGGATCACTATATGTTTAAGAGGTTTGAACTATTTATTTCTGGAGTGGAAATATTCCTTTATTTTAATGTTTTAATGGACCTTGTAACATACCTGGAGATTATATTTAAAACCAAGGACTTGAAAGCAATGCAATTATATCACTGCTCATACTCTGTACAATCTTTACTCGTAATGTATCTTTTTTATTTTTTTGTGAAATATACCCCCAGAGCTTGTTCATATGGTTTATACTGTTGTTTGTACTACTGTATATTCTTGCAAAGTAGTAAGACTCTACAAAGTGCTGCCTACTCACATACGCACTCCCCTTTAAAATCATAAAATGCATTGAATTTTTCACTTTTTTTCAATTCACTTTGCTTCATCATCCCTAAATAATGATTAAAGAGTGAGGTAGGTCTGTAATATTAAGTAATTGAGATAAATTGTACATAAATAGACCACAATAATTCTACACTATTGACACTGCCATACCGATTGTGATGGTAGTTGAATAACACTGCAATTTGAAGCTTTGGAAGTGTAATAAAGGCCTATTAAGCCTCTGGAGTCTGAGGGTGTTTTGAGCCCTGGAGAAGTTTTGACATGCCTTGACATTTGTGCTTTTTTTAGTTGCTTGAAAACACATTAATGGCTAAAGTCACAGTAAAGTCACTAAAGTCACAGTGATAACACTGTATTCAGCACAAACTGGGCTACAATAATATGTGAGCAACACGTGTGTACCTGTTTGTATTTTTGAGAAAATTATGTTTATGCATGGTTTTTGAAAAAACAAAATTAAGTCATTGAAATAAAGCCGTATAACACATACTAAACATTTGTCCACAAGCCTTTTGAAAACTGGATCTTTTAGCAAAGAGTTTTTGCTACAAAATGATGTGAAAACCATCCTGATCACTCATTCATACAAAATAATATAGTAATTTAACTTTTGTAAGACACTTTGTGTTAGAAAGGTCATATGCGATGAGGTGTGAATGATCATGAATATTGATTGCAATTCACACCTGAGACAACAAAAGTCCCCTCCCCTGGGCCTATCAATGAGGAATGTGACAGAAAGAGAATGAATGTGAGGAGACTTAATGATCAACATCTAAGTTAAGTTAAAAGAAGTAATCTGACTATACATTTTCTTTACATAATTTTAGACCTACACTACTGTTTAAAAGAAGTCTCTTCTGCTCACCAAGACTGCATTTATTTGATCCAAAATACAGAAAAAACAGTGATATTGTGAACTCTTTTTACAATTTAAAAGAACAGTTTTCTATTTGAATATATTGTAAAATGCAATTTGTGATCAAAGATGAATTTTCAGCATCATTACTGCAGTCTTCAGTGTCACATGATCCTTCAGAAATCATTATAATATGCTGATTTTCTAATATGGGCATATTTAAAGTGTATTTTACTCATTTAACCTGAACACATATTTGCAAGCACAAGCTTTGTTGATGATAATGAAGCAGCATAAACACTAGTTAAAATATAATCTAAACATTCATATTATTGTTATATCATATTACATATATTTATATTATACAGCATACAATTTAAATACCTGCTTTAGCCGAAACAGCATTTAAATGTAACTAAAACTTGCTTATAATATTATATATTTCAAATTTCAATACTCCAAATCCTGGCTGGCAAATCTGGAAACAGTCCCACTAGTAAAATATGTACATGTTTATATAAAATAGCATGTCAACTAATGAAAACTAAATGACTTATTCGTCCAAAAATGTATCCTCGGCTGGATAAAGTCTCTATTCAAAATACAAACGTTCAAACGGAGTCCCGCTCTTCTTCTGAGGAAAATTTTAACTCATCACTATCCATGAGTTTTCTTACTTGTGTATCGTGTTGTCATTCAAACATGCAGAAAAGTGAATGAACTTTGTTCCTACGGCACAGTTGGGGGCGTTTACCATTTGCATTGATCGTCTCAACACATTACAGTATTAATAGCGCCCTCTGCTCGTGGGTGTGATCACATTAGAGATAATTAGCTGTGCCAGAAGAAACTGTACATCGCTTTGTTTCATACAGATTACATTGCAGGAGAATATTTGTTTTCAATTTGAATAGTTTTATTTAAAACAACACAAATAAAAGTAGAACCTTTATAGTCTCTAATGATGTCTTACACTTATCTGTATGCCCCAAAATGACGGAGAATTTTATGTTGTTTCCGCTGTAATGACGTAAAAATCCAGCAGGATGCGCCGGCATGTCCATCGACCCCAGAGGGTTAAGTCATTGTCATTCTTTTCAGAACAAATACGACTAATTTCTATGCAAATTGGGCTTACTATACAGTAGAATGAAGAACTGAGAGAGTCTGGGTCCTGAACAGTTGTTATTGTGAAGCTGTAGAGTTGTTATTGTGAAGCTGAAGAGTTGCTATTCTGAGTTATTATTGTTAAGCTGTGAGCGCTGAAGTGTGTTCAGTAAAAATCATTACTTTATTGGAGCAACCTGGTGCCGAAACCCGGGAGTCCAACTATACCCCATGGAGTCCTCCAGTCTCTCATCAGTATGCATCAGATGAACCAACAATCCCTGCTTGAGCTGCGCCAAGACCAGGACCGATGGTTCTTTGAGATCCTGCGGGCTCAAGCAGAGGACCGGTATGCGATCCGGAGCCTCCTTGGCAAGGAGAGAGCCCCGGCCATGACCTCGGACAACAGCAGCCAGCGGCTATCCTGCAGCGGGTGAGTCGTAGTCCAGAACAGTATCACCAGCTGTTCCGGTCCTTGAAGCTGGGGAAAAACGACCACCCATTTGCTTTCTACCAACGGCTCAGAGACGCGTGCCGGAAATCGGACCAATGCCCCGTGATGGAGCTGGGGACTGTGGTCCGGATCCCCGACACCCCGCAGGCTGCCCCCGACCGAGCCGGAGCATACCGTATACAGGTAAGGGCCAAGAGGGGTACTCACCAAGCATTGATGGACATGGGTTGTAATCAAACCACGATCCACCAACGCTTAGTTCAGCCCGAGGCACTGGGCACAGCTAAAATGGTGAGGGTAGAGTTTGTGCATGGGGATATTCACAAATACCCAGTGGTGACCCTTGTAATTACATTTTGGGGAACAAAACATAGGGTGGAGGCCACGGTTAGTTCTCGCCTCACCCATCTGCTGATTTTGGGGACTAATTGGCCAGAATTTTGAAATGTATTAAGGGGAATGTGTGTGGATGTGTCCTGCATAAAAGCGATGATATGTGATATGTGCGATACTCTGGCAGGGGAGGCGGAGCAAATGACGTCATCTGCGAAGCTTGGGAAGAGGGACCTTCAGATAGCAAGAATGAAATTCAGTATGTTCTTGATCTTAAAGCAAAACTCCACACCTTGGGGCAACTAACACAGGAGAATTTGCTCCAAGCTCAAGAAAGGCAGAGTCGACTGTATAACAGGGGAACTCGACTACGGGAATTCGCACCGGGAGATAAGGTACTCGTATTACTCCCCACATCAAGCTCTAAATTGCTCGGCAAGTGGCAAGGACTCTTTGAGGTCACACGACGAGTGGGGGAACTAGTTTATGAGGTAAAGCGAACCGATAGAGGGGGCGCACATCAAATATATCACCTCAACCTCCTGAAATTATGGAGGGAGGTGGTCCCTGTGATGTTGCTACAGTAGATACGGAGAGGGCAGAGCTCGGCATGGAGGTAAACACAAAACCTAATCATCCCGGTCACTTGTGGAGACCACCTCTCACCGTATCAGCTCGCAGAAATTGGCAAGTTGCAACAAGAATTTGCAGTGTTCTTCCCCTCTACCAGGTCGTACAAACCTCATCCAGCACCACATCGAGACCAAACCGGGATTGGTGATACATAGCTGTCCCTATCGCTAGCATGAGCACAAAAATAAAATATTTCGGGAAGAGTTGGTTGCAGTGCTTGATATGGGGGTAATAGAGGAATCCCACAGCGATTGGTCCAGTCCCGTTGTTCTAGTTCCCAAGAGTGATGGGTCTGTACGGTTCTGTGTGGATTATAGAAAAGTCAACGAGGTAGATGAGCCAATGCACCGAGTAGATGAGTTGCTCGATCGGTTAGTTACTGCTCGATTTTATTTGACGTTGGATTTGACAAAGGGTTATTTGCACCAAATTGTGACTCTTCCGATCTGTTTGTTTGGGGCCCCGGCTATGTTTCAACGTCTCATGGACCGAATCCTCAGACCGCATACAGATTATGCCGCTGCCTATTTAGATGATATCATCATTTATAGCAATGATTGGCAGCGGCACATGCAGCATCTGAGGGTGGTCCTGAGATCGCTGCGGCAGGCGGGGCTCACAGCAAACCCCAAGAAGTGCACGATTGGGTGGGTGGAGGTAAGGTATCTGGGGTTCCACTTGGGTCACAGGCAGGTGCATCCCCAAATTGACAAGTCTATGGTGATTGCGACCAGCCCGAGTCCCAAGACCAAAAAGGGGGAGAGACAGTTCCTGGGGCTGGCTGGCTATACAGGAGGTTTGTACCTAATTATTTGGACGTCACCAGCCTGCTGCCTGATCTCACTAAAAAGGGGGCTCCAGACCCGGTCCAGTGGACGGAGCAGAGCCAACAGGCGTTCAAACAGGTTAAAGATGCACTTTGTGAGGGACCGCTTTTGAATACACCTCATTTCTCACTCCCTTTTCTATAACAGATGGACGCTTCAGACAGGGCTGGGGGCCATACTCTCGCAGGTGGTGGAGGGGGAGGAGCGCCCGGTTCTGTACATCAGCCATAAGCTCTCCCTGAAGGAAATTATGTAAAGGAATGTGGAAAAGGCGTGTCTGGCCATCAAGTGGGCAGTCCTCACCCTCCGGTACTACCTGCAGTGGCAGGCCTTCACCCTCTGCTCGGATCACGGCCCACAGACCGGGGGTGCAGATGTCTGCCGCCGACTTCCTCTCCAGAAATGGGAGGGGAGTGTTAGGCAGGCCGGATGGCACCCCGGCCTGAGTCGGGCGATGGGGGTATGTGGCAGCGGGGGCATGGTCAAGTGCACGTCCGGAGAGAGAGAAAGCGGTAAGGGCACTTACACCTGAGCTAAATTATGACTAACACCTGTCTCTAATTCCAGTGAGCACGGGGAAAGTGGATAAAACCACACATGCCACCAGCAGAAGACTGAGAGAGTCTGGGTCCATTGTGTTGTTATTGTGAAGCTGTAGAGTTGTTATTGTGAAGCTGAAGAGTTGGTATTCTGAGTTATTATTGTGAAGCTGTGAGCGCTGCGGTGTGTTCAGTAAAAATCATTACCTGAGTGGAGCAACCCGCCTTCCGTGTCCTCCTTATTATCGCAACCTCACAGTGTACATTAAAGAATGATTACGGCAGCAGTACTTCATCAAATGATGTTCAATTAATGGAGAAGAGTGTTAGAACCAGGCATATACTGTATCCAAAGTGCTCTTTCAGCATTTTAAAGAGTAGATTCTGGTCCCCAGACTGCATTGGTGGAGTGGACTGATGCTGCACAGTAGGGCTGGGAAAAATAAATGATTCTGTTACAAGTTGCGATTCTTAAGCAAAATTATTTTAAAATTGTGATGAAAAATAGATTTTTTATTTAATGAAAAAACACCATCAAAGCACCATTTGTTCACTGTCGGACATCCAAAATCCTCTGCTGTGATCAATGTTCCTGTTATCCACAAGGTTAATTTGAGAGGTGTTGTGGATAATATTTTTCAGAAGTCATTCTGCAGATTCTGTCTGACACTGCTATAATAAATAGTTTTGCTGTAAAAAGGCTTATCAAACGGTTGGATGGCATAAACTACATGTCATACCAAAATGTTAATTTCTAAACTATTATAAAAGGGTAGGGTGGAAAACAGATACAGCACTTACAGAATCTACCCTTCTATTCAACTTTTACCCTGTCTTAAAGACTATCAGGTTTAGGGAATGATGGAATCCATGCAACGGCATTATGTATTTAAAATAAAAATAAAAAAGTATTATCTGTATTCCATAAAAGTAACATTTTAAATAGTTGGTAATCAGAATACAGTTACATTAAATAGTATTTGATTATTTAAGAGATTATTTTGCATATTATTTCTTTCATTTAAAGGTGCTGTAAGCAATTTTAGCATTCTGAAGCTTTCCCTTGGCAGAACCATTGAATTAGCTACGCCCCCTCGTTCCAAAATATCGCCCTCCGAAATTAATATTGAGACCAAAACAGAGCAAAAGAGCAGCATTGTTTGTTCCTGTGGTTGTCAAATTCAACAGTGGCACAATAGCGACCTCAACTGACAAATATTATGAATCATAGCCTCAATGATCCACTTCAATTACAACACTATAAGATCGAGCAAAATGATTGACAGGTGAAAAGCATCAATGTCCTTGGACACATTTTTGTTTGCTGTTTACAAAGTCTACAGCTGTCACAGAGACCAGTGAGATATCTCAGGACACTTATTTCATTAATATATTTAATGGAATAGGAAAATGTTTTGCATATTTTTCCATGAAAAAACTCGCTTAGAGCACCTTTAATATTTAGTCTATTCAGTTGAAAAATATTTATTCATATAAATGATGCAATCTGAGGAACATTTAAACAGCGGTGAAACATTTTCTTAAGAAGTTACATTCATGCAAACAAACAGAGGGTGCTGTTATGGGTGAAAAGGTGGATTTGACATAATTATTTAATATGTATGATAAAGTATGTAATTCCAAGTAATAAAGAATGATTTAATAAAAACACCCCAACGTCAAAAGACTGCTAAGCACAAGGACATGAAAAATTTACTTGAAGCAATGCTAAAGGAGATATTTAGGCTTTTTTCAGATAATGTACAATAATGTTTATTTTGTGTAGAGTTTTCCACTTGTTTATATTCAAAACAAGTGAAATCATCTTCCAGCGCTAAATAAGTAATCCAAAGTATTTCATTTACATTACTGACCTTGAGTAATCTAACCAAATGTGTTGCAAATAACATTTTACAGCTTTTTTTGTTGTTGTTATCTAGAGTACATTTTAAAATTAACCCTCCAACCCTGAAGGCTTCTTGAAACTCCTTTAGTGTTTTATTTTGTGAGGTATCTGTCTCGGCCAATCAATTAAGCTGTCTTCGAGTACCAGCTCTCAAAAATCTAATTAGGCCTTTCTAATCGGATTCGTACTGTAGCTGAATGCAAACAATCGATCCGGGTTGGAAATGAAACAGGACTGTTGGTTTTAATTTGATTGTGAGAGAGCCAGCAAGCAGGCAACATTAATTGTGTGTCAGAGCTAATGTTTGATATTTGCTGAAGAGAAGGATGAAATCAGTTTGCTAATTCCATTGGCACACTCTTGATGACCTATAAAGATCAGTAATACTGAGACTCTGTGATTAAAATGGGACAATACAATTTTTAGGTTTTTTACATAAGCGCAGAGTCAAGTGTAAATCCAGTAAAAATCCACGCGTTTGCATGTTCACGTTGCTATAATTCAATGAACCCAAACAGGTTATCCATTAGTTTGTAGCAGTCTCCCACAGGGATATTTTAATTACATTACTCTATGCAGAATATGTTATATATGTACAACACACAAAACATAGAAACACACAGCCAACAGCAGAAACATTGTGTTGACTAAACATAAATTTGTCTAAATAGAGTAAACATTTTCCATTGATGCATGACATGGGCACACAGGCAAGTCCATTCATGTGACAGAATAAGAGCACAATCTGACAGGAGACTTGCCTATGGAGACATCAACCTGCTACAAAAAGTCGTTTATTTCTGCACAAGTGATTAGATTGTGTGTGAAATTCATTGTGACTCAACAAGAACACATTTAAACTGCATGCACAAAGGGGTTTGAATATAGATGTGCCACATTGTATGAATTTCAATGCTTGTCCAGTTAGTGCTGGTGTGGTGTTGGTATAGCGTAGTGATGTTGTACACCTGTGAAAATCCAGTTGGTCGACCAACATAGTATTTCTGGTCCAGGCCTTGCTGACCATGGTAGTCTTGCTTGTTACCGGGGGACCAGCCTCCCATGCATCCTAATGTATCATATGCTAGTGACCTGCCATGCTTGCTTTTTTCAGCAGGCTACACAATATAATACAACCTTTATGTGTTACTGTGTAGGTTGTACTATACATGTGCAAGGATACACTTGCAAGCATAACCGTTGTCATCCCATGCTACTACATGACAGTAAGATCCACATCCAAATTTTCACACATAAGCAAGATTAACTTTTTTAACAAAATCAATTTAGCATGAAAAGACAGAAATTGACCTTTGATGTTGCTGTTTTTGCTTGGCTGTTTTAAACTCTGAGGATTTCATAAACCTTAGTTATATTTCAGCCTGGTCTCATGAAATTTACACGAACATGACAACATTTTTGCAATTCAAAATTTCCGTGCTGCATTTCATGTTTGGCTGCAGGTTTCCAGTGAAATGTCCAACTGGGGAGCGCCAAAAGCAAGTAAAATGGTGTTGTATTCAGATGCTGTTTTAAGGTAAATTTTAGATAAAATTACTTTTTTTTCAAACATATCTAAACTTTTGCCTGAACATAACCAACAGTGTTTTCAAATATAAATGAGATGTTTAAAAAAGACATCCCTACCAAATCAATGCCTAAACCTAACTATTTGTTTTTTTAAAATGCAGAAGCCTCGTCCACCTCATTTCGAGTCACTTCTATCACTCTGTTCTGGCACTTGTCAGCTTGAATTCATGAATGGACTTAAACTGTGTTCCTCCGACACCAAGTCCAATGCCCTATCAGGTGTGCTACCGTGCAAGCTATTCATGTTCGAATTAGTGTGCATATGTAAGTGAGTCTGTAATACAAGCATTAAAATGTAATTATTTCAAAAGATGTGTTTGAGTAAAAGTATGTGGATATCATAAAATAGCAGGGTCTGAGTAACATAATATTTTTACTTAGAAAAAAATAAGTATTTATAAAGACATAATCAGCAATTTAAGTGAAAGTGAATAAAACACAGTTGTTGTAGCACCTCTAGTGTTCATTTCACCTGGAAACTGCAGGAAATTTTACCTGGAAACATGTATAACAAGTTCCCCTTCTGTCACTCACTCGATGTTGTGTCGATGTAGTGACACTAGGGGTCGCTCTTGAGAGCCCCGAAACACCTCAATCATTGAGAAAAGGCCAATGGGAATTGGTGAGTGGAATTTGCATGCCATTCCCCTGGAAATAAGTGTATAAAAGGAAAAGGAATGCCCACTCTCATTAAGATTTTTTCTTCAGAGCTGAGTGGTTGTGTATCAGTGAGCTGAATCCACATCTTTTTAAAGATGCCTTACCGTTTTTGTATGATTCCTGGATGAGGTCGCTATCTCTCCGCCTGGGCATCCGCATACTCAACTATCTCGATGACTGGCTGATCCAAGCACACTCTCGAGAGTTGCTGTGCGCACACAGGGACCTGGTGCTCACGCACCTCAGCCGTCTAGGGCTTCGGGTCAACTGGGAAAAGAGAAAGCTCAATTCCATCAAGAGGGTCGGGGACCTGCAAGCGTTCTCCATCAGCGAAACGTGCCTGGAGTTTGGTCTGGAAGACTCTCACATGATCCTGAGACCCCGACCGGGCTATGTGCCCAAGGTCCGCACGACCCCTTTTAGACATCAGGTGGTGAGCCTGCAAGTGCTACCCCGGGAGGAGGCAGACCCAGCCTTATCGTTGCTGTGTCCGGTGTGTACTTTGCGCATCTACTTTGATCGCACGCAGAGCTTTAGACACTCTGAGTAGATCTTTGTCTACTTTGGTGGACAGCGGAAAGAGAACGCTGTCTCCAAACAGAGGCTTGCCCACTGGATAGTGGATGCTATCGCACTGGCCTACCACATCCAGGCCGTGCCCACCCTCATACGGGCTCGAGCACAACCTACAAGGAGTGTGGCATCCTCGTGGGCACTGGCCAGTGGCACCTCTCTAGCAGACATCTGCAGAGCAGCGGGCTGGGCAACACCCAATACCTTCGCAAGATTTTATAATCTCCATGTTGAGCCGGTTTCGTCCTGTGTTCTATATATATATATATATATATATATATATATATATATATATATTTTTTTTTTTTTTTTTTTTTTTGGTGTATTATGTTTGACCACAGGGATATTTGTTGAGGGTGGGGTTGGGGATTGGGAGGGGGAAAGGGAATAATGGGGGTTAAAAGCTGATTTGGTGTATATATGTTTGCTTTTCTTTTTCATTTGTCTGAATCAATAAAAAGTAATAATCGGAAAATGCTGTCAATTGAGATTAATATTCCTTTAAAGTACTTTCTAATACAATTTTCACTGGGATTTTTTTAGTTATTCCACTCCACAAATTCAAAATGATGTCTGTTTTCTCGTTTATTATCACTGTCACAGAAACAAAAACACATGTACATATGTACATTATCCATATTTTGGAATATGTGTAGATTAAGTAAAGTACTTAAAAGTACATTTAAATCTAAATTGAAAGTCAGTAACTGTAATCTGATTGTGATCATTTAAATTGTAATGTGTTACACTACTTTTTTTGACTAAAAAGAAAGAAGATTACAGTAACGAATTACTTTATCAGATTATACCCAACACTGCATACAAATACTAATGAGATTCGGTTGACAATTTATGAAAGCACACAAGCAAAATATATGCAGAATGTTAACAATAATCAAATGCACTACAGAGGTTGCCGGGCCCATCAATATCATTGTATTTGAACTTACTCGCTAAAAATATTGGTAAAGGGAAACAAGTGGCATACATTTTTTTTTATTCTGCATTAATTCCAAAATAAATCCATGTCTTTATTCACCAATTATAAAGAATAACTAGCCTATTTTCATGTCTGAGTCACACATCAAACTCAGTAAAAGCACTCCAAGACAAATAACATTAAACACTGCTGTGCCATATGCACCCTGCATAATTTTTCTATTTGTGGTTCGTGACAAATAAAGTGTTACCCTTGGCAACCCCACGGCTACTGCATAGGCTTTTTGAGTAATAATGTGTGTCTGAGTGTGTGTGTGTGTTGAGGGATCGAGTGTGCAGGTATGCCATTATATAATGAATTAATAAAGGCCATTGAGTCATAAGTCTATAAAAGAACAATGAAATGTTAACCCTCATCGATCCAAATATATGACAGGATTGACATGTATTCCCTTAAAAAATTCTGTGAACACAACTTTTGTCTAATGTGCAGAATATCATTGTTTATCAAAAATGTGTCCAATGATTGCATTGGACAGCTTGGATTTGAATTACACTAGAATATGCAGAAATTTGACTTGGGACAATAAGTTATTGCTTAGCAACCACCCAAAACAACATAGAAACCACCTAGCAATGACCTAGCAACCATTTAGAACACCCTAGCAACCACACAGCAACATGTTGAACAACTCAGTACACCTTACCAACCAATTTGCAAAGCCCTAACATTGTGATAGTGAGTTGTGTATGGGCAAGCACCAAAGTTACATTTCCTCCAAAATATGTACAATCTAGTCACCGTAGTTATGCTGTGGGTGTGTTCAGAATCTTTCTAGGAATTTTAATTATCAAAATGAAATGTGAGAATAAGTAGTGTGCACTTAATCATTACACCCTATGCCCTATAAAAAGAAGGAATCAAAGGTACTCAAAGGTGCATCTGATCACCATGGAAATGGCATACAGGTATGCTGCTTGAGTGGACCTCACCCACATACATCCAGTGATGTATGCAAATACAAATGAACGGCATATGCTGTAAATTACAGGTGTTCGGCTACAGGGTAATCAATTTGTGACTTGTGTATTTGAGGCAAAATTATTGTCCATAACATCAGAGGAAGCTCAGAGTTGCATTAATTATATACTGGAAAGTATAAATTGCTCACACAATATAAAAACCTTTGCATTAGATTTACTCATGGAACATGTATCAATATGAATGTGAGTTCAAACTCATTTCTACCATGTAGGTACTGTGAGTTGTTCTTATGGATTTCTTCTAAAATCAAACTAACAAACCATATGTCTTTCAAAATGACAAGATTCTCAATCTAGGGGTTAGTACCAACATGGTCTCAGCCGCTATGCCCACAGACCGCACACAATCCATACACTGACTATCTAATGCATAATGCACACAAAAATGTCAGGTTGAAATCAGCAGTTCCAATCTAATTGGCTGGTGCTTTGTAACTTCCAAAAGTCAGATTTTACCAGTCTTTCTGGAAGTTAAAATGGTACCATGGTTGTTTGCTCTGAGTAAAGTAAATATCCACAAGTAAAATTGTATATTTTGCTTTGTTTTCAAGTTATGTCGGTGAAATAATCCAACTTGGTCTCACAGAATCACGTTACTACACAGTGCCTACATTTTTGTGAGATGATTTTTAATTGTACAGATGTATGTATCCTGGTAGTTTCTTGACTTTTTTCACTTTCACACAAATCACAAGTAAAACGGCAGATTATCAGTTCATTAACACTTTTCACCCTGTTCCTCACACAGTACTATCTTATAACATCTAAACACTTACTGCAGCACATGACTTGTAAGGTAAAACATTTTAATGTTTGCATCACATAAACAACTACATTTAAATGCTTGCTCAAGTGTGATCAAATTGTGCGGTAACTCAATTGCGTTGCTCTTGTGATGTAAAGGACCGGGGTATGAGTCCTGAAGAGCACACAAATCAACATGTGAGCTGAAAGTCTCACAGAAGCACCACAAATATACGTGGTTGCTTCAGAAAAAAATAATTCTTCTAACATTTGCTTTTATGACACTATCGGTTAGGTTTAGGTTTAAAGTAGGGAGGGTTTTGTTGATATTAAAATTGATAGAGCATTAGGGCTGGGCGATAAAACGATATCAATATTTATCGCAATAAAAAACTCCATGATATCGATGATAAGCTTTTGAGTAATTTTCAATATTTAGCCTGTGTTCTACATCTAGACATGCATGTTGTTAAAAACGCAAGCAGTTTGGCTTTCTTATCGGATGTTTCCACTGGTGCATAGTGAGCGAATGTGAGTGAGTGCTTTCAATTCCATCCTATGGAAGCCGAGCGTCAAGCTCACGAGGTGGATTGTAAAATTGACAGCAGCACGGGGCAAGCGGTTCCCTTGCGTTGGGAGTGGCTTTGTGCAGATTTCTTCAGTTCACTTCAGTGGAAACGCAGCATCGGACTGTATGAAGTTACGCAGGTCATCATGTTCCGGATCCCAGATTGATTCCATCTTGACTGCAAGACATCATGACAACGGTTACACCCTCTCATCGTCTCTAATGAGCAGTGCGACAAAACAACAGTGCCGGTTACATCATATCTGATCTTTCTGCGCTGTAGCCTATTCTTGAATATTTTTCTCTAGCACTGAAACACGCTTCAATGATGCCCTGTCCCGGGCCGCACCCGCATCCTCTTTTCCCCCACATGTGAGTAAACATGAGGAGCGTGTTTCCAGAGCGCCTTTAGACCATAAAGTTTTTTCTTTCTAAATTTAGTTTTATTAATCAGCATGTTCCAAGCCTTTAATAATAAACAAATAGATTTCAGTTCTAATTTTGTGAAATTATTCAGATTTCATCATCTCTGACAAGGATGAAAGACAAAACAATTACTAGTTTGTAGTCTAGTCTTTCTCACTTTAATGAAAATAGAAAAATGGTCCATTCTGACTTTAACAGTTTCAAAAGTTTCTCTCAGGAGATACCCCTGAACCTCCATACAGTATCTTTCCTCAGTCACAAGGGCTTCTATGCCCCCATACTTGGATATCTGTATGTAAAGAAATATGAAAATTCTTGTAATGTAAAATATATATATATACCTTCATTGTGATTCAAAATGAACAGATCGTCTTATAACATTCATACCTAACTGCACTCAATTGATAAACTCTATAAAATATTGTAATATTTTCATAGAAGATCCCTAAGACACCACTGCATTGAATGTGTCTGGGCCCCCAATGCAGTTTTGTAAAGACTATCTAGACTGTTTAGGATTTTGTTTTCTCTTCTTTTTTTGGAAATTCAAAAAAATGTGCAATGTGCATATGTTATTGAATATCGTGATAAAATTGATATCAATATTTCAATTGATATTGAAATCGCCCAGCCTTACAGAGCATTATCTTAAAAAAAAGTCAAACACGCTTTTAGCGACACACACAGTGGACCTGCGAACCGGACCTGAATCCGCTTAAAATGGTGGTCTGGGGTACAGTTCATGTGAACTCCGGTGCAGTTTGCTGCTAATATGAATGCAATCATACCAAATCGTGGAAGTGAACTGCTATTGTTGATGTATAATTTGCGTCTTTGCATGCTCCCGATTGCAATTATTATGGATTAATTTATTTTTCATACCAGCTTGTGTCCAAATACATCACCTTCAGAGAGCAGCTCACACTCTTCACATCTCATGCAACGCATCCGCGGGCTTGCGGCAGACACACGTTAATTCATCACATCATTGCACATTCAATGCATCCATGGCAGACAAACATAATTGTCGTTTTGTGCATGTAAATTTTGGGTGGTAAATCCAAAGGGATTAATACTTCAATAACACAGTGAAGCTGATGTCTTTTTGAGTTGTTGCTTAGTTACACTGGTAAACAGTTGCCGCATGTATTCCTGTTGATGAAGTAATAGGACCGCGGTTTGTACCCAAAAAATATGATGTGAACAGACACCAATGAAATCAAGTGTGAAAGTACCCTAAAATGTAGACCAGACTTTAAGCTGCAAGTACAATATCTGACTAGCTAAACCAGTGCAATATGACAAATGTTAGTTTTGACAAATAATATAGAACCTGTCAAGTGACAACAATTCCTAAATCTCACCCACAGAATAAAGCCACCTTTTTACCATACAAAATATTGAATTTGTACACATGCAATCTTTCTCTCTTTCCGATGGATAAGGGAAATAATTAGGAACAAATTAAAGTTGCTTAGTGTGGATGAGATTGTGTGTCCGCATTACCCTGTATGTGTGAGAGTGGAGGATTAAATCCCAACACATCAAACTTTCGCAAACTGTTACTTTCAAAACCTTCAACCGACTAATTGCTTAGTCATTCTGTCAGAAATGGTACAGCACTGAACAGTTTATGTATGACCTCTGCATGGACTTCTTTGTGTAAAATGGACAGTTCTGGTTCTGGAATCTTGCTCCAGCCATGCTACACTATATAGTAACAGCTATGTGAAACACCTGTTCACCTCGTAACTTTGTATATTACTGCACAGCATCCATAGAGGCCAACTATTACATTCAGTTTACATGTCAGGGTAAATATTTTATTAAAATAACATTTTAATTGACATTTTTTGTCCAGGACATTTAGAGGGTCTAAGCACCGAAGGTGCTGGAAGACTATTGTATTTGTGCAAATGTCTTGCCTTAAAACAGTCTGGACAACGGAAACCATAAATCACAGAAATCCCAAACTTGACAGGGTGGTCCCAAATCCAAACTGCTGCTCACACATGACTGACACTCACACCCATCCAACGCTAGGTTGTGCTATAATAAACACTTGAACATTTTCACTAATATCTTCACAACTGTACAGGCTACAGTCAAAATAATTTTTTCCTCCGATTTCATTTCATTTTCATCCATAAATTTTGTCTATATATATATATATATATATATATATACACACCACCGAGTGTAGCAACCCCTGTCACAATCCACTCTGACTAACAGAAAGTACACAATACACAATCTTAGGTTGTAGTTTATGCTTAAGGCAACATTTAAATATTCTGGACACTTATGCCCATACCAAGTGTAAATGCAAAATAACAGGGTCTAACTTAACTTCACCAATTATTTTGATAGAGATGCTTTGCAATGGCGAAATGGGGCAAGAACTTCTGTTCAATAACAAACCAAGACTGATCATTTGCCACTGACCACATGATATTGATGAAACGCAATGGACATAATTAAAGGTTATCTCAGAATCAAGATATTTATTTTGCTAAGTTTAAGTTTCTAATATCTTCATCAGTAGATGAAGACGTGGAACTATAAAGATCAAGATAGAACACTTTAAAGGCATTATTTATATCAATAGTCAAGGTAAAAATTTCACCACCAGCAGATTTCACTGAGGGAATGGTAGAAAAAGACTCTCTCTGCTTTATATATCTAGCCAAAAGCTTCCCTGCTTATGACTGTCTTGTCCTGATTAACCAAAACTCCACTTTCTGTGACAAAATAGTATTATATCTGTATTTCAATTGGGTCAATTCTCTGAGGCCATCAGACGACATTCTGCGCTTTAGCTCTGCCTCTGCACTTTTAATATTCCCTTCCAACTCCATGAGTTCTCGTGCCTTGGATCTCTTGATGAATGAGGCATACTGTACCGATCCGGCCCTTAAGAAAAGTGCCTCCCAAGCCACGCCTACAGAAGATACTGAAGATGAGTTGGTCTCCATATAAACATTGATTTCAGTGGTTAACATTTGTTGAAAATCAAGATTTTACAAAAGGGATACATTAAAGTGCCAACTATATGATTTATTTTTCTCCGTATGTGGCAACACTTCTAAACTCATCAGGGTGTGATCTGAGACTGAGATTTTTCCAAGTGAACAATCAACAACAGATGAAATGAGGGACTTACAACAGATGGGTTCAAAAGTCGCCAAATATCTGCAAGACCAAGATTCTGACACATCCTTTGAAGCGTAAATGTTGCTCTAGGGGGCTTACACACTTTTGCTTCACTATGATCAAGGACTGAGTCCATCAATAGATTAAAGTCTCCTCACAAAATTATGTCATAAGGGGTACCAGCGGCCTGCAACATCCCTTCGAGATCAATAAAAAAGCCCTGGTCGTCAACATTAGGTGCGTAAATATTAGCCATACCAACCTTTGCCCCAAAATTTCTGCTAAAAAAATAATGATTCTCCCTTATTTATCTTTAATCTGTTTTAAACATTTGAATTGTAGATGTTTACTTATCAATGTAATGACTCCCCTGCTCTTACTTGAGCCAGCACTAAAGAAAACATGTCCACCCCATATCTTCCCAAAATTTCAGCTTCCTGTGAGGAAAGATGTGTTTCTTGAAGAAACACTATATCACATTTCTTACACTTAAGGAATGAAAAAACCTTCCTTCTTTTTATGGGGTGTCCCAACCAATTCACATTCCATGTGGAGAAAGATAACCCACTCATATTAACATTTGACATTTTGATATAATAGAAAAAATAAATTGTGTGTCAAAAATAAGATTATACAGACCACATTCCAACATTTGTGCAACAATCAAACCCGAACCAAACAAACAGAAAAAAGAAAAAAGTGTGCATTAACCCAGCGCACGACAGAGCCAACCATCGTCAATCCCTCTAAACTCAAAAGGTCCATGTACGCATACGAGAGCCCCCATAACAACTTTGCCATCGGATTGCTTAAGTCTGCTGCTTCTGCACAAATTTTGTAAGACAAAATTACATAACAGAAAATACTTTGTAAAACAAACTCCAGCCGATATAAAGCCGTTCACTTTCCTCGGACAGACAAACAAGTGTTCAGTGAGCCAGAGTGCAGCAGATGACGTAATAATTACAATGTTCCGCAAAAATACTCTACAAAAGAAACTCCAGCCAACAGGAGGCATAAGCACATGGAACGAACAGATTCTTCCACAACTGTCCCGAAGCAGTGCCATTCCACAAATCAAACTCTAGCCGCTAGGCAGAACCAGCACAAAAAGAAACAAAACAGGTCAAGAGTCAAATTCACTCGGACACCGCATAAAAAAAAATACACCATGACTTCAGTCCATCAACTAGGCTATAAAAGACACACTTTGTGTGGGCATGTAGATATTTTGCAGAAAATCGAGAAACACCAAATGGCTTACTCATTCCAATGTATTTATGAAGGACAGTGCTTGTTTGGGACACGTAAATACTTTGCGGCCATCCTTTGTTTCTATTCTCAGTTTGGCCAGAAACATCAGTGCAAAAGCAATCTTCCGTTGATGCAAGAATTTCTTACACTCCTTGAATCGATTGAGTTTCTCTCTTGTCGAATTCACAAAGTCCGGGGACAAGAAAATATTGTGATTCTTCTAAGAAAGCTTTCCTTTGCTCCTCGCCTCACGCAACACAAGATCTCAGAAATTGATCAGGGCCGGTGTCCCTCAGCAGACTCTGTAAGCTCACTGGTACCATAACAAAGACCTCGACTTAAACTAATGGGGCTTTTCCACTGCATGGTACAACTCAACTCTGCTCGCTTTTTTTGGGCTTTTCCACTGTGGATAGTGGAAAACCTTGGTTGAGTTTCCAAGCGAGCCGATACTAAATGTGACGTCAAAATCCTGCAGATCACTGATTGGACAGGGAGACTCGTCACTACAAGCATCACTGGATTTTTGACACGCAACATCAACTCGCTAGTTTTAAAGTTATCAAAAGCAATAACAGTATCATTTGCTCACACGACTTTCGAATTGTGAAAAAAAGAAATGGCTGTGCGCAAAACCCCGCAGTGGTCAATAAACGAGGTGCAGATGGTCCACTCGTTAACGAAACAAAAAAGCCTCTCAGGAAGTGTCTCAGCTTTTGGCCACACACGACTACCACCGGACCTACCAACAGTGTAGGTAAAAGTAATTTTTTTTAAAAAAAATGACTACAGAACCATCAAGGAAAAGTGGAAGTGGTTCGACCAAATGGACGCTATCTAAACAGGCCAGCAATGGGAGGGAGAGTACCCTGGGCTCTTTTTTTCTAACATTTAGTTACATTAACTCTATACTCTGCTTGAAAGCTTCACTTTTTCTTTTTTTAAGCTTACTTCTAAAACAACCAGACCAATTTAACTGTCACACTTGTGTAAAATCACCATGCAACAAACTGCTTTATGCAGCACAATGAGCTAGTAGTTAACAGCTAGTGGTTGTGTTATTATTTTGGTCAGGTTGTGTCAAGTTTAATATAACGTCACGGCAGTAGAGGTGGCACAACTATGACGATCCGCCTATAATCCCACCCACGTTGAGATGGCACTAAACTGCAGTGGAAATGCAAGCTCAGAAACGTAAAGAGAGTAGAGTTGAGTCGAACCGTAACGTGCAGTGGAAAAGTGCCATAAGGGTGTGTTCACACTTGTAGTTCGGTTCTCTTGGTTCTCTTGGTCCGGACCAAAAAAGAAAATTATACATTTACTCCTGGTTCGCTTAGCGTTCACTGGCATTTTTAACAGCAAACCTAAAGATACAAAACAAAAGGCATAAGGATAAGGTCACAACCTGATTGGACAGCTTTTATGATGCATATTTTGGGACGGAACTTGCCGAATATCCAAAACAATGCTGGCTGCTGGGCTAAATGTGCTTGTTGGATTGATGTACAGGTAGTGTTAATTTCCTCAGACGAGACGAGACTAAATATGTTCGTCAACGACCTTTTTTTCCATGACTAAGACGAGACGATGACGAGACTGCACCAATGTCCAAAAACGCTGACTAAGACTAAATTAACATGCATTAATGTTGACGAAAAAAGACGAGACTAAAATGTTTTGCATAAAATAAAAACTAAGATAAAATCTCTCTTCATTTTCGTATACAATCGTCTCTACTTTTTCATCATGAGATAGAATATTCAGCTGTTACACCTTCAAAATATTCCGAATGAGTTCGCGCTGTTGCTCAAGTAACGGTTACAACAGGTCTCATACTCCTGTGGCTGCAACACGAAACTACATGGAGCAAATACACAACAATCATAGACCGTGGCGAACACGCGACGAGCGCCGACGACATGCTAGGTAGAAGGAAGAGGCTCGATATTTGGTCGCATTTTAGGTACAATGATATTGACAAAAAGTCAGAATGTGTCATTATAACTGACAGGAAGCACTGCGGACAAAAAATATCGGGGAAAAACACCACCAACCTTAAGCGACATCTAAAGGCTAACCACCCACACATTCAGGGAAGTTAACTTAAATATACGTCTCATAAGCTAATGCTGATTTTAGGCATCTACGCTGTAAATTAACCAGTTAGCTATGGTGTTGTGGCACATACATTATGGAGGTTATATATATTTTATGTAACTTATTTGCTTAATAAAATACTCTTCAGAACAAGTTCATCATTTGTGAATGTGTCTCTAAAATCAGAAAACCAGACACGTTTAACAAAGTGAATTCAACAAATCATTCAACAAGTGTATTTTGTCAGGTAATTATGACATTTAACCAATATTTGAGATGTGTGAAACATTATTTGACTGAAATGGTTATCTCAGAATTAATCTCAGAAATAATTTATTTAAAAAAAGACTAAAATGTTTTGAAACTTGACTAAGATATATTGAGTTTTCTTTTGACTAAAACTAGACTAAAATGACGAGACTTTTAGTCGACTAAAACTTGACTAACAAAAAAAGATATGTGAATGACTAAATATGACTAAAACTAACAAGGACATTTCGCACAAGACTAAGACTAAGACTAAATTAAAAATAGGTGACAAAATTAACACTATGTACAGGTGCTGGTCATATAATTAGAATATCATAAAAAAGTTTATTTATTTCAGTAATTCCATTAAAAAAGTGAAACTTGTATAATGTATTCATTCATTACACACAGACTGATATATTTCAAATGTTTATTTCATTTAATTGTGATGATTAAAACCCAAATTCAGTATCTCCGAAAAATAGAATATTACTTAAGACCAATACAAAAGAAGGATTTTTAGAAATGTTGGCCAACTGAAAAGTATGAACATGAAAAGTATGAGCATGTACAGCACTCAATACTTAGTTGGGGCTCCTTTTGCCTGAATTACTGCAGCAATGCGGCATGGCATGGAGTCGATCAGTCTGTGGCACTGCTCAGGTGTTATGAGAGCCCAGGTTGCTCTGATAGTGGCCTTCAGCTCTTCCGCATTGTTGGGTCTGGTGTATCGCATCTTCCTCTTCACAATACCCCATAGATTTTCTATAGGGTTAAGGTCAGGCGAGTTTGCTGGCCAATTAAGAACAGGGATACCATGGTCCTTAAACCAGGTACTGGTAGCTTTGGCACTGTGTGCAGGTGCCAAGTCCTGTTGGAAAATGAAATCTGCATCTCCATAAAACTGGTCAGCAGCAGGAAGCATGAAGTGCTCTAAAACTTCCTGGTAGACGGCTGCGTTGACCTTGGACCTCAGAAAACACAGTGGACCAACACCAGCAGATGACATGGCACCCCGAACCATCACTGACTGTGGAAACTTTACACTGGACTTCAAGCAACGTGGATTCTGTGCCTCTCCTCTCTTCCTCCAGACTCTGCGACCTTGATTTCCAAAGGAAATGCAAAATTGACTTTCATCAGAGAACATAACTTTGGACCACTCAGCAGCAGTCCAGTCCTTTTTGTCTTTAGCCCAGGCGAGACGCTTCTGATGCTGTGTCTTGTTCAAGAGTGGCTTGACACAAGGAATGCGACAGCTGAAACCCATGTCTTGCATACGTCTGTGCGTGGTGGTTCTTGAAGCACTGACTCCAGCTGCAGTGCACTCTTTGTGAATCTCCCCCACATTTTTGAATGGGTTTTGTTTCACAATCCTCTCCAGGGTGCGGTTATCCCTATTGCTTGTACACTTTTTTTCTACCACATCTTTTTCTTCCCTTCGCCTCTCTATTAATGTGCTTGGACACAGAGCTCTGTGAACAGCCAGCCTCTTTAGCAATGAACTTTTGTGTCTTGCCCTCCTTGTGCAAAATGTCAATGGTCATCTTTTGGACAGCTGTCAAGTCAGCAGTCTTCCCCATGATTGTGTAGCCTACAGAACTAGACTGAGAGACCATTTAAAGGCCTTTGCAGGTGTTTTGAGTTAATTAGCTGATTAGAGTGTGGCACCAGGTGTCTTCAATATTGAACCTTTTCACAATATTCTAATTTTCTGAGATAGGCTACTGATTTTGGGGTTTTCATTAGTTGTCAGTTATAATCATAAAAATTAAAAGGAATGAACACTTGAAATATATCAGTCTGTGTGGAATGTATGCATTATACAAGTTTCACTTTTTGAATGGAATTACTGAAATAAATAAACTTTTTGATGATATTCTAATTATATGACCAGCACCTGTATGGTGGTATTTTTACCAACTGAGAACTAACGAAGAGCTAATATACAGTGTAAAGCAGTCAAAACAGCATGTTTCACACACAAACGAAGATCTGCTGCAAGGACGGCTGACGGTGGTTCTGATGCCTGTACTGAACTGTAATGGGCAACATAGCTCCTATGATGAGAAGAACCAGGTATATTTGAGGTCAGTAAAGGCAAATTAATTCCTGTTATAGGTCAGTTTAGATGTCTTTTGTCCATGCTGCGTTCATATATCAGTTGAAGCGCACCAAAGTTCACTGGAAGTGGACCGAGACCCACACTATTGAACCGAACTAACAAAGCAATCGCTCCAGAGTTCATTTTAATCAGACCGAACCTGCCAAGTGTGAACACACCCTAACTTAATGTTTTTGCAACATAAAATTCTATTAAGTTAAAAAAAAAGGATTATACGATTTAAACACAGCATTCCAATAATGTCATACATAGTGTACATGTCTTGTGTTTACAAGAGTTACATAAACACTCTTTTGTGAGATAACATATTATACATGTGTGTTATGGTTTATTCCTGTAGAGCAGCTGAGTACAGCTACAGGCTCTTTCCATCTTTTCTCCCTGCCTTAATCTTTTAATATTTCTGCCTGTCTGGTTGGCAAGCGGCCACTCCATATCCAGAATTATTCCACTGTTTTGTCCTTCGGCATGGATTCTGTACTCTTAGAAATAAAGATATAATTCTTTTTAGTTTCTTTGTAGAATCCAAAAAAATAAAGAAAATGTAAAAACAAAAGGGTTCTTCAGGCTAAATATTTAATGAATAATTTTATAAATTAAATAACACAACACTGTAAACATGGTAACCTGCAGTTGTTACCTCCAAGTGCCATAGAATCATGTTTCTATACAGTACATTTTTGCTAAATTATTTTATTCGCAGCAGTTTCCAGGTGAAATTAACACTAGAGGCCCTACAACAACAATAATTTTATTCCCATTCACACAAATCAGACTAAAATGGCAGATTTTGAGTTGAGGGGCACAGGCAAAACCAGTCAAAAATTCATTTATAAATAAATATTATTATGCATTTATTAAATTAATTATATTTTACCTATATATGCAATATATTTTTCAAGTATTTCCGAAAGGCACAACTGGCGAATTAAGTAAAAACAATGCCGGGGGGGGGGGGGATAATGTAAAGATGACAGGAAAGACCCCTGTCAGCTGGCTCTCCCCCTTTTTGATAGCAACTAAAAAGTCTACATCGATTGTTTTGTACTTACACCTCTGTAATCTTTGTGAACTTTCACACAATAGATATATTTACATTCGAGACATAAAAAAAAAAAAAATAATTTCTATAATTTTCGGCACACGCCATGTAGTCATGCGCATACACAAGTGTCTGACTAAAACGTTTCTGAAGACAAAACTGAAGATGCTGCAAATCGCAGAAGACATTCTCTAGTGTTCATGTTTCATTCCAATATTGCATTTGTGATCTTCGATGATAATTAAATTTCACCGTACAAAGAGTGCAAATGACTTTATATTTAGCATTTTTTGCACATGCACACATAAGTGAAGGAGCGAGAGAGAGAGAGAGAGAGAGAGAGCAAGGGGGGAGGGAAGGAGCAGCGCTGCTGCTCTGCTATAGGATCTGATACTGATAAATATTTTGAAAATTGCACAACAGAATTAAACATTTTGATGTCAAATTAAATATATACATTACTACACCATTAAAAATAAACAACGTTTAACAATGTATCCCCCCCCCCCCAGGGGGACACCTGAAACTCCACCGGCTTTCCTTACTCGCTTACACGACGTTGTACATTATTCAAGGACTCGATAGCAGTTGCGGAACACAGACGATCACCTCGCTCTCACACTTCTACTTCACAGCTCGCTGGTTGAAGCAACAAAACTAAAATAATTCAAATGTATGATCCCATGTTTGGAAGCCCTAAAAGGTTTTATACAGAAGCCTTTTACCTGCCTACCAAGAACCCTTACTGGTTTCTTTAAATTGAAACCTTATGAAGGTTTGTATTTTCACTGATAACACCAAGGAGCTCAAAAATAGATCACACTTCTAAAATTGGTGTGTGCTTACTGAAGTTCGAATCACTGCCCCCAAGAGGTCAAAACTGGAAGTGTTGTTGAACGTCTGGTCACATGTGAGCTCCCCGGAATATCCAGAATGGTGCCAAAAGCAAGTTGTATTTTTTGTTGTAAATTATGTAATACAGTCAACTGGAATGCAAATTTTATTAACTCTATCCCCTAACAAAAATTCCAATCCTTAACCTAACCATCAGTGGAGCAAACGGGGGGGGGGGGAGGGGGGTGAGTGATGACATCAATTCAGTAGAATGGGGGGGGTTCATGAACTTGTGATCATGTCATATTTAGCCTTTTAGGAGTTCCAAATATGAGGTGAGTGATAAACTATCTATGATTCTACAGTATATAGAACCATTTCTTCTATGAGTGTGCTGATGTTTCTCACTGAACATCTGCAGATATGTGTGTCTAGTGTAGTCCCTCTGTAGAGAGGAAGGTCTCCCTGCTGAGAAACCTCAAAACCAAAAGCTGTGAGTTTAACATAACATCAGCTACCATCTTCTACTATAGAAATACTCTTTGCTCCATGATGCTGTACAGAATATAATATGTAACATGGTTATGTTTTGCAAGGCTTCAGAGTTGTAGTCAAGACCACCTAAACTAAGACTAAGTCAAGACCAAGACCAGAGTGTATCGAGACTGAGACAAGACCAAGACTTTGAGGGGTTGAGACCAAGGTAAGACCAAGGCAGAGCGAGACCGAGTCAAGACCAAGACCAGTGCGAGTTCCACACTGCATGACACACTTACAATAAAATGTGGAACATGCAAACCATAGGCACTCCTCAAATTGATCTGAAAGATTCACATTTCCAAAAAAAACACCCACAGAAAACAAATGAAGATTTCTCTTTATTCAACACTCGTTTTCCAAGTTTTACCATCCACCTGAACAATAACATTTTTGTGCAAGCATCGCATCAGGTTTTCTAGATGACTCTTCCCCTAGAAACCATCATTATGTACAGAATATATCAAACAATTATTCAATACTTAAGCCTTGACTTTTCTTTGTTTTTCTTAAACAATACAGTAAGATTTATGTTGTTTTTGAACAAGCGTGTAGCTTTTATGTCAGAGCTGACATTAGCTAACTTTGATGTAATGTAACTTTATATACATTAGCTACATAGCTTTATGTGGCCTGTCTCGTCATTGTTTATCACAAGCAAGGTGGCAAATAGCTTACCTTTCTTTATGCTTCCTTTCTAAGTGCTGATACAAGTTTGATGTGGTCCCAGCAGTCTCAGTAAGCATTGCAGAATTTACATACTGCTGTGTGTTTTCTTTTGGATGGGTTTTTGCAAATAAACTCTTTGTGGTTTTCAGTGTTTCCCAACCTTTCTTTCTGCCATGGCACAATTCTTATTATTAAAAAGTCCCATGGCACACCACTATCCCACATAACCATAGTTTTCCTTTTCAACAACATGTCCATGTTTTTCGTAAATTCGGCTATGCAAAAAATGCAAGTAACTTAGGTACACTGTATAATGAGGTCACAGATGTCAAGAGCGCTAACTGGATAATGAAAAACCAACAAATTTATGTCTTTTCCAATTTGTGGATTTGTTCTCGCAAATTAATTCTTGCAACAGCACAGCAAATGCATTTTTTATTTATTTACTGTATTTTCCAGAAATAAAGTCGCACCTGACTATAAGTCACACCGGTCAAAATCGGATTGTTGATAGAGAGAAAAAAAATACACAAGTCGCACTGACAGAGGTTGGATTCGGCAGAAACCAGGACCCGGGAGCAGCCGCCCGGCCTCCATTCCGGCCGGCCACACTGATTCAGATGTAAAATGCGCTCCGTGAAGATTACAGTACCTCAGAATCTACATATCGTATCACAATGTTTTTGAACTTGTTCAAAACAGGGGAATTTGCTTTTAGTAATCGTACGTAACAGTTTCTCATATTCTTTTTATGTTTCATGAGAGAAATGAGACAAGTAATCCACATCTGTAATTCAATGCTGTGCACAAATGAACAGCTGTGAATAAAACAATACACCCGTTGTATTCTATTAATTAATGCACAGGTGTGTTGTACCCCCATGCTGGTGTCTGCGGTTACAGGAAGTGACTTAGGCTTGTGGTGGGAGCAATCGTCTCTGACAGTCTGGGGGTTGCAGGGGAGGGTGAACAGTAAAGGACATATATGAAGGAGTAGAGAGGCGATGTGGTGTAGGAGGCAGAGATTTTCTGGTATATGGAGGTTCTGATGGAAAAGTGCTTAGAAAAGATAGAGACTTCTTCGGAAAGTGATTCGAAGAATAGGTCAGAGCTCAGGATTCAAGCAGACGCAGACAAAATCATTACACAGAGGCCGTATGGTTATTATAAAATGTAGTCCATTTCAAATGTACTTTACACACTGTGCTATAATAAATCACTGTGTGACTTCACAATGTAGCAATTCTTATTGAGATGATGCAATAACAATATAATTATTACGAACTATAATTATTCCTGAACCTCTCTGCATGTAGAATAGGACATTTAAATCCCTTTAATTCCCAAGAAACACATGAATGTTGCACTGTTTAGGTAACCTAAATATTTTGCTTCAAGTGGTAATGTTTAAATTAACAGGCTTAATTAATAGTATTTATTAAGACTTGATACTCATATGGCACCAACAAAAGTCATTTTTAAGGTTTATATCAGGAAGAAACAGCTCCTTAAGGTAACAACTGCACACATCCACTTTTTACAGCACAGAAAAGCAGTGTTGTTATGATGCTCTTGGGTGGTCACATATTGAAAAAAGGCTGGAGAACTGACAGTAGCTTACTTCTCTGAAGATGACACTTTGGAATAAACCTGCTTTGTCTCCATTATTCATTGCAATGGGGGCATCTTGCAATTAATGTGTGTGTGTGTGTGTGTGTGTGTGAGTGACAGAGAGAGAGAAAGAGATGTGATGGGGGAGGTTAAAGGTTGGAGAAAAGGTCATGGCTGGGGGTGGAGAGAATTCTTTAACATTATTATTGTAGAAATACCCCTCCCCCTATATGCCCCATCTCATTACTGACTCAGGGGGAATATTCCCCTTTCACCTTTCAAGAGGTTATGGGCAATCACATCCACCAATCAGAAGGAGTGTAGATTGCCCAGCCGTATATGCTTGGCTGCACAAGTGACATATTGGTTCAAGAGCTCTTGATGTCTGAGTTATGATATTTATTCCTGCTTTAAAGTGAAGCACAGGTTCACTTTAAAGTTTTCTGTACTTCAGCACCACAGAAGACCAATTCCTAAATCCGTTTCTTTTACTGCATCACTGAGGTTGCATCTTGTTACAGCTTGCCTGGCTAAATAATTTCATTTAAACTAATAATAAAAATGTCAACGTGAGCCTAATATATGCCCATTTATTGAGCTTAAACCGCACCGTTAACAACAACCAAATGAGAAACCAGAAATGTCATTTCTTCACGGTAAAAGCAAAGCTGTGGATAAATAAATCGAAACAAATTACAAATATGCTGTAAAGATATTCTTACCTGCACGAAGGTTAGAATTGAACCAGAGCTCATCTACAGAAGTGATGAGGCTCAAACTAAAGTATCGAGGCTTTATAAATGACTGTTTTACCCGAGTGAACTGTTACGGGATACGCGTAAATGACTTTCGTCGATTTCTTGTCGACTTTCGATGTCCAAAACGCCCTCAAACATGAAGCGAACGGGATGGAAAGACAATAAATGCGGCGTTTCACCAGTCCAGTCCCAGGCTACATTAAGGTGTTCCTCATTTCACATTTTGCGGAGCTGTCAATAAATTGTCAATATCCGGAGCGAGTTTTAATGGAGTCCATAAATATGACGAGGAAAAAGGAATAATAATAATAATAATGATAAAAAACAATAATAATAATAATTAAAAAAAAAAGAACTGGCTGAGGTAACCCGACTGTACGTCCTATTCACTTGATAAAATCTACCTCGAAGTAATCCGTGAAATGAAGTGCGGTTTAAAACGTTATTCCTTTCGTGCCGTTTTTAAACCTCCTCAAATCTTCGCGTCTCACAATGCACTCCAAGCTTCATGAATATCTGATGACAGTTTTTCTATAGTCCTTCTTCTCCTTGTGCGAGAGAATTAAAAGGGAGTATGAAATCTCAGATTGTTTGATCTCAGCGCTCGCGATGCTGATTTGCCGTATGTTTGGTGTCGCGCGATCTTTTCCGCGGGATAATTGCTGCCGTTTGTCTCGTGCAGCTGAAGTCGACTCCACTGTAAATCTGCGCGCGGAGTGGGATGAGACGGTTTTACAGTTCCGGGCACTGACTGACGATATATGCGGCTTTTAGGAACTGTGATGTGATCTCAACGAATCCAGGGAAGGATCGTAAATTCATCAGAGCGCTTATTCCAGTGGGGATTTGTATTCGAATCTTAAAGGAATAGTTCACACAAAAAAATCATCTATCAACATTTACTCACCCTCATGTCACCTCAGATGTGTATGACTTTCTTCTGCAGAATACAAATTAAGATTTTTAGAAGAATATCTCAGCTCTGTAGGTCCCATGCAATGCAAGTGAATGTTGACCAAAACTTTGAAGCCTCAAAAAAAAAAAAAAAAAAAAGCACATAAAGACAGCATAATCCATACAACTGCATTGGTTAAATCCATAATGTCAGAAGCCATGATTTGTGTGTGTGTGAAACAGATACATATTTAAGGCATTTTTTTTACTATACATGTCAACTACTACTACTACTATTGTTTTTGACGACTCACATTAATTGAGCATATCGCAACCAGGTAGTCAGGGAGGAGACTTTATAGTAAATATGACTTAAATATTGAACTGTTTCTCACCCACATCAGTTCAGAAGGCATTAAACTGGAGTCTTATGGATTACTTTTCTGCTGCCTAAATGTGATTTATGGAGCTTCAAATTTCTTGCACATCTGGGGTGGAATGAGGGTGAGTAAATAATGAGAGAATTTTCATGTTTGGGTGAACTATCCCTTTAAGCCATGTAAGTCAATGTGGACCAAATTCTTTAAGTGTTATTTCAATAGTAAGCACATAAATTGTGTTTACGGTCATAAACATCTTATTCTAAAAGAACCTTGTATTTGACTCCTTTAAGGTTTAAGTCTATTACTGTAATGCTACATTAAGAATATCATATCAACAATTTTCTATGGGACTTCAAAGAGGTCCAAGCAGAGACTATTTAACCAAGAAAGACCACTTGTATTAGTATGAATGGGAGAAAATGGAATGCCCAATATGGCAAATGTAGGAGAGTAAGTCCTGCTTTACAGGTTTATGATACCATTGATGTCAGATTTGAAATATATACTTTGTGTCACAGCTCCGGTGAGTTTGCCAGTTTGTTTTGTTTAATTTGTCATTTTCTCTCCCTCATATCTTGCAGGTGTGGCCAGCATGCATTATCGACGTTTCCATGGGAGCATTGATTGTTCCCGGGGGAACACTGATCATGCCAATGATTAGTGTGCAGAGCAACATCCGTTCTCCTCTAATTCACTCCCTTCTTAAGCCTGTCGTGTTCTCAGTATCTTTGCTAGATATTTGTTTGATGTTGAGTACTATAACCTCACTCTCTCTGCTTATTTGGTCCTGTCTCATGTATCTGTTAGTTGCCCACATGTTGGGTGTGTGGTTGCCTTCCAATTTTGCTGCATGTTAGCTGGTCTTCCACGTAGGATACCTCATCTCTGCCCGCGTGTCAGGAGTTAAGATCGGCCATCTCTGCTGACCGTTGTTCTGCGCCTCACTAAGCTTCAACAGAGAATTACAAAAATCTATTTCCGACTTCCACAACGCGCACACTCATCATACGAGCACTCTCTTCAGGGATTGCTCCTTGCGTGGCCATGGCATGCACGCTATCGGAGATCCCTTCCCACAGCTGCATCCAGGATCTTTGATATTCCACAACTCAGTGACTGCCCATATTTCCTTTGAACTGTTTCATTTGGCAGCATTTTTTTGGGAACACATGGGAATTTATGAGGCTTATTTATTATTATTATTATTATTATTATTATAATTATTATTATTATTAATATCATCATCTTTACATTTATCTTTAGTACTTCATTTGTAGGCTATAAGTAATTATTCACCTGTTGTCATTAACGAATACTTCCATGATGGCAAATGTTTGGATTTGGGGTGGTTATATTTATATAATTGTTTTGATCAGTTCATTATTTTAATTGCTTTTTTGTTTTGTTTAAAGTGCAAGTTGAATTTATAAATGTTTTTTTTGTTTAAGTTTTTCGTGTTTCAATAAATGAATGTAATTTTTAAAGCAAAATCAATTAAGCAAAAATATTCACTGACCCTCGGCAGGGGGGTTGACGATATAATCGGATATCGCAATATTTTTTAGGCGATTATCTTTCAAATATGTTTTCACATATCGCCCAGCCCAAAAGGGATGTAAACTTTTCATGAACAAATGTAAAATGAAGTAATTTTATGAAGACCCTCACAAACACATGTACTCAATTCCATATTGCAACACGTTACCTATTAATTGTTTCATATTTTTTAGTTTTTGTGTTTTAGAGTAGTCTATGGGAATAATAAACATTTTATTTTAATGAAAAACTTTTTTGAAAATAGTACACTTTGTTCTACGGCTCTTTCGTAAAATGCATCAACCAAAAATGTAAAAATTGGCTCCTTAGTGAAAAAAGGATCCCGACCTCTGACCTAGAGTATTTTCACAGCACCAAACGCCTCAACTCTAGACAGGCTTGCTAGGCACTATATTTAATGCGATTCAACTTCCTTCTGTTTTATCACCCGGGCTCTAAAAACAACAAGCCCGACTCCCTATCTCTGTGTTTTGAGGTCAAGATCTCTACCACCCCACCGTATACCATTCTACCCAAAACTCGAAACAATTTGCTACGAAACACCATGCCCCTTGTCACGCGTATGTGTTCCACGATCTAACCGGATGCAAATCCTACAGTGGGGTCACTCATGTTGCTTGTCATACAGGGGTGACTCGCAACCAGACACTCATTAGACAGCGATTCTGGTGACCATCATTAGCGCAGGACATACGTCGATTCGCTTACCCCATTTGTGCGACTAATAAGATGCCCTGTGAACCTCCAGCCAGGCTCCTCCAACAGCTGCCTGTCCCTTCTAAACCCTGGTCATATATAACCATGGATTTCGTAATTGGTCTCCCCCCCTCTCCCATGGCAACACAGATGTTAAGGCTGTAGTTGACCGGTTCTCGAAGTTGGCTCATTTTATTCCCCTCTCCAAATTACCTTCAGCGAGAGAGACAGCGGTAGCAGTCAAGAACCATGTCTTCTGCATTCATGGCCTCCTGGTCTATGTGGTGTCTGACAGAGGGCAATTCACGTTTTTGGGCAGAATTCTGTCAACAGCTGGGGGCGGTGAGTTTGTCCTCTGCGTTTCATCCCCAGACAAATGGGCAATCTGAGTGGGCAAATCAGGAGCTGGACAAGGCCCTGCGCTGTGTGGCCTCCCGTAATACATTGTCATCATTTAGTCTGGGTTGAATACGCCCACAACTCCTTGCAGTCATCGCCTACAGGGTTATCACCCTTCCAGTGCAGCCTCCGTAATCAGCCCCCTCTGTTCCCCACACAAGAACCCAACATACAGGTTCCGTCCGCACATGCCTTTATCCAGAGGTTCCGAAGCACCTGGAAAACTGCCAGAGAAGCCCACATACGGACTGGCACTCACGTTAAAAGGTCGCGGACTGGCTAAGGCTCCAGCTTACATGTGCGGGCAGAAGGTTTGGCTGTCCATTAAGGACATCCTGCTCCGACTTCCCTCACGTAACCTGGGTCCCAAGTTTATAAGGTTGCTTCACATCGCCAAGGTCATTAGTCCGGTGGCGGTCCGTCTCAAACAACCTCCTTACCTTTAGAGTATTCACCCAGTTTTCCACATCTCCAAAATTAGTGATTTCGCCACTTTGTTTTGTTTGTTTTGTCATTTTGTATCCTTCATGTCTAAAAGGCACTGCCAGCATGCATAATCGGCATTTCCATGGGAGCATTGATTGTTCACTGATCATGCCAATGATTAGCATGCCGAGCAACACCTGTTCTCCTCTAATTTACTCCCTTCTTAAGCCCGTCGTGTTCTCAGTATCTTTGCTAGATTGTTGTTTGATGTTGAGTACTAACCTCACTCTCTCTGCCTAGTTGGTCCTGTGTCATGTATCTGTTGGTTGCCCATGTGTCGTGTGTGTGGTTGCCATGAAAGATACTTTGTCTCTGCCCACATGTCCAGAGTTAAGATTGCCCCTCTATGCTGGACGTTGTTCTGTACCTCACACTAAGCTTCAGCGGAGGATTCTACAAATCTGTTCCTGACTACCACAATGCACACTTATCCTACAAACACTCTTCAAAGATTTCTCCTTGTGCGGCCATGGCACACACACTATTGGAGATCGCTTCCTGCTGCTGCAGCCGGTACCTGGATCTTTGTCATTCTACAACCCAGTGACTGCCCAGATATGTTGTTAATAAATCCTTTGAACTGTTCCTTTGCTCTTGGGTCCATTTGTCTCACTATCGCTCGTTAATTTTGATTATAATCTTTTAAGTCTTTCCCCATTTAAGATAGGAGCTGTACTTTCACACTGCTTGTATCCATTGAAAATAGCTGCCCAGGAGCATTCCCTAGATGTGAACTGACTTGCTTTGAAAGGGACTTTGGTCCAAGGCAGGTGTTGTGAAATGCGATTAAACAGTCCATTTCTCATTGATTGCTGTTTCCCGATTTGCAATTTGATGGAACCAGTTCCATGGTCCTGCTTACAATGAACAGTGCATATAATTCATCTTTGGAGTGATGAGCATTGAGAATTCACACAAATTCACACATCCTCTCACACAAAATGTTGATATAAGATCTACTGTAATTGATCATTTCATGTTAGCCACTGATATTTCCTGCAAGCCCTTATCTGCATAAACCTTGCTGTAAGGGTGAACTAAAGCCTAAAAAAAGGGCTGCCCAGCAGAACTGGATAAAGGACAAGATCAGTAGTAGCCCATCTGTAAAGTCTGCTAATTGATTTTGGCCCACATGATAATGACTGTTAAGATACTCACAGCAAGTGCTCAGCCAAAGTGACCCTAAAGTGACCCTTCTGTCCAGTTGTAGAGTGGGCTACAGTATGTGTTCATACGGTTTCTTCAGACTGACAGACATTTACACCAGCATTCTTTTTTCAGATAATATACAGCAGATTTTAAAATTGAATTCAAGTTTCTCTGTGGCAAACAAAAATATCAACCTTCATTCCAATGGAGCTAGAACAATGACTTAAGTCTGTGATGGAGAAATTTGTTAATTTGAATTCTACTCATGTAATTTTTGGCATGTAAAAAAAAAAAAAAAAAATGTGGCATATTGGATAAATTTGTATTTTTAAACAGAAGATAAAAAAAAATTAGAGATAGAATTAGCTGTGCAAATTCAGATTACAGAATTACAAGTTCAAATTTTCAGATTAAGATCTCAGTAATTCAGATTGTAAACAAACTAGGCCAGAAGTCAAGCAAAGATGGGTTATTTAATTGTGCAACAATGATCACAGTGAACAGTATATTAAGAAATTAAAATTGGCCAAAATTAATAAACACTGTAAGTACTATTGCGTTAAGTAAACATGTGCAAACTTAATGTAAAATGTTACCGCATATTTTGGCAGTCAAATTTGCAATAACAAAAAGTAAAATGAAACATATTAAACAAAGGATATTGCTGACTTCATACTGTCTGAAGACACTATGTTTAGGGAAAACACTTTAGCGTCCATGTAGCATTAATATATGAATGCAGTGACACACATAATGCTTTTAAATATGCTGTCTCCTGTCGAACAGGTCTGTTTGGTCAGTGCTGTGCTAACCAATGGATGGCGCAAGTAAATAACTCAACTTTGCTTGACCTTTGGCCTAGTTTGATTACAATCTGAATGAGAGATTTGTATTTGGAGTTCTTGAATTACTTCTTAATCTGAAAATTTGAACCTGTATCTCTATATTCTGATTTTAAAGCTAATTCCACCTCTAAAAAATAAAAACAAAAAATATGCAGTTTGAAAATAAAATGTTTTAAAATATGCCGCAGAAGTTTTCACTTAAACACCAGACTAATCACACTGGAAAGTAGGTCCAAATTTTGCATCTGAAATCAGTCTGTGCTTACCGAAATTCAAATGACGGCCCTCAGTGGCCAAAGCTAGTTGTTGACCAGTTTCTGGGTGAAATGTCCACAGAGTGGCGCCAAAAGAGAGTTGTTTTTAGTTGTAAATGATGTAATGCAGTTAACAAGAATGCATATTTTATTAACTCTACACCCTAACCCAAATGGCAACTCTAAACCTAACTATCAGTGGAGTTAAAATGTCATTTTAGAGAAAACATTGTAGCACAATTATGTCCTACCAGAAACGTGTCTCGGATGTTGCTTGTGCAGTACACTATCAGTAGAGCTAGAAATATTTGTTTTCATGTTCAAATTGATGCAAACATGTCTGATTGAGGATGGTACTTGCCAGGAATTTGGCTGAATGGGGTTGATTACAGGGTACATGAACATTCAGAAGCAACATATCGACTTCCTGTGGGATCATGAACACTAGTAAATTTTGTCGACATGAAATCAAAATCAAACCGTTCTTTCTTTCTTTCTTTTTTTCTTTCTTTCTTAATACTTTATTAAAACACATTTGGTCTAATTGTGCACAATCTGTGCATTTTATTCCAAATGTAGAAAAATAAATACAAAATCGTCATTATCGCTCAACAAAATGTAATAACTTTCTCTGGTAATAAAACAACTTTCCTTGTCGTCTGTTGTCATGAATCTGATCTGTCTCTACTGAGACTCTAAGAAAAACAACGCCTTCTTTTTTCTTTTTCTGTACATGTTCAGATTGTTTGAGGTAATGCTAATGAGTGAATGACTGTTACAAGCTGGAAATGTCAGTTTGTGCCTCAGGCCATCCTATGTGTGTCTGTATATGTCAAAGCCCACTCTCTTACATTGATGTGTATGTGACTTGCAAAATATACACTAAAGCAGTGGTTCTCAATGGGTGGATTGTGACAAAAATCAGTCAACAATGTGTTCTGATAGGGTCACAGACAGCAGGGCTAAAATAATGCTTAATGCTAATAATAAAATACAACTCACTATATAATTACCCTGTAAAATACCATGCATAGTTTGGATAGCAAAAGAAATAGGTATATCAACTTCTGAAAGGGAGGAGAAACAGCTTTCCATGTCTATTGTTGTTTTTCCAACATGGATAGGTTGCACACGCTGTCATCCTTGAAAACCATGAACAAAACTACGTAAGGTAAAGGAAAATAAGACACAGACTACACCGAAAATGGGTTCACTTGCAATAAAGGAGAAACATGGTTTGCACAGGCCACAATGTGTTTTGTGTAGCCTGATCTCATTAAACTTGTGTGATTGTGGTGACATTTTTGTCTTCCTGCACATATTGCGATTCCAGGCGGAAATGTCCAGTATGTAGCACAAAAAGCGAGTAAAAGTTTATCCCAAACAGATGAGACTTTGTAGGTTAATACTGTATCGAATTTCAAATCAACAAAATTGACCTCATACCCTAAACCTTAAACCTAAATTTAACCAATAGTGTCATGAAAGCATTTGTGTGATGAAAAGTGCAATTGCTGAAGCAGCCACGTCATTTTGCCGTGCTTCTATGACATTTTTGTGTCACATGTCGACTTGCGTTCTCTTCAGGACTCGTATCTCAGCCCTTCACATTTCAAGTGTAGCACTTTATAAGTTGAGCTACAGATTTTCCTTGTCACTCTATGCCATGATAATAATTTTGTATATTGTTGGGACCATGTGGGATCCCAAGGAAATATTAATATATTAAAAAAAAATATTTTAAGAACTTTTTGTTAAATTTTGTTTGATAAACCATTTTATTATTGTGTTTGGTCACCACTTGATGTCTAATGTAAAATTTGAGTCCTGCAACAAAACTAATGGAGAACCACTGCACTGCAATAATTACAAGCTGTTCTTTCTTTTGTGTCTGCAATATGGAATTTTCTCCTTCAGATCCCCTTCTCTATCCTTCTGCCAAAAAACATTTCAAATCTTTTCTATTTTAAGGACAACAGATTTTTTGGTCATTGGTCTATTTGTTTTCTCTTTTCCATCCCTCCCACACTTTCCCTGTCTGTCTTAATTTCTTTGTCTTTCTGCTTCCTTTCTTTCTGTCCTCATCTCAATACAATTTGTCCTCTTTCATTCCCCAAACTTCAGTCCTATTCTTCCCATTTATTAGTAGTGTTTCTGAACAAAATATTACTGTTTCTATTGATCAAACTTAGTTTGAAATCTCAGTAATCCTCAGTAAAAGCTTTAAACTTATTGGGCCTCATTCATGAAACATGAGCAGAACTAATTTTTGTTTAAACCATTTGTAAATCTGTTCTGATGTAAATTGTCAGATTTATGAAAGTTTTCATATTTTCAAAGTGTTAGTTGGTACAAGCAAAATGTACACTTGCTCTCGACCAAGTGTAAATCATGTGTAAGATATACAAACATTTTGTGTTGTTTCAGATAAACTACCATGTATACATTTTGATAGAACTGCAATTAAATAGTTAAAAAAAATTATCTAAATATTAAATGAGTAAAATTACCTTAAAAAAAGAACAAATTAGTAAAAAACAAAAAGTGGTTTGTCATTTTTTTAAATCATATGCCTGCGTTTATTTCTTCAAAGTATAGTTTATTCCTGTGCTTCTCAAATTTTATATAGTTTTTCCAGCATAAGTGCTTGTGTAACAGTATAAACGTTGAATGAACGTTACATTTATATAGCACTTTTCTGACACTACACTCAAAGCATTTTACACATGTGAATAGGGGACTCTCCTCAACCACCAGCAATGTGCAGCATCCACCTCGATGATGCAACAGTAGCCATAGTGCGCCAGTGCACTCACAACACACCAACTATTGGTGGAGAGGAGAGATAAAGCCAATTTATGTATGTGGATTATTAGTAGTCCATGATTGATAAGAGCCAATGGGGGTAATATGGTCAGGACACCAGGGTTATACCGCTACTCTTTTCGAGAATTGTCCTCGGATTTTTAATTATAACAGAGAGTCAGGAACTCAGTTTAACATCTCATCTAAAGGACAGGGTCTTTTTCAGTATAGTGTCCCTGTCACTGTACTGGGGCATTAGGACACACACAGACCCACAGGGTGAGCACTCCCTGCTGGCCTCCCTAATACCTCTTCCATCAGCAACCGTAGTTTTCCCCATGAGGTCTCCCATCCAGGTACTGACCAGGCTCAAACCTGCTTAGCTTCAGTAGGCAGACAGTCTTAAACTACATGTGATATGGCTGCTGGCTAATGGTAGTCAGCTGGTACGTGGTTGCTGTGCAGTGTGTAAACGTCACTCTTCTGGTCTGAAGAGCCATTGCTTTTCTAGCCTCCTTCCTAGGGCTTCCGATGCCGGAGACTGCTGTTTCAAATCTCACTTGGGGCAGGTCGACTAGGACTGGTGACATTTGGCATTTTTCCAGAAAAAATAAATGTCCTCTAATGTGACTGGTTGAACAGACTCTTCTTTTGATATGAGCTCTATAATTTGGGTTTCACTGATAAATTGAGTTCAGTTCATAACGTGGTCTGTGTTAATGCTGTTAAACCTAAAAAATAAACACATATCATGGGCAGGTGTATTCATAATACAATGGAAAAAAATAGAAAAAGCACATCCTGTGATTACTTCCTGGTTCTCATGGGACCAGAACTTGTGTCTCAGAGATTGCTTGAGCAACGCTGTCAGGAATTTTCCAGAATTGGGTCGACAAACACATAGCAACATGTAAACAACCACAGAGAACACCTTAATTACCACATAGCCATGGCCTGACAGATGCAAATATTAGAACTATTCTAGTTCTGTCTGTGTTCGTGAAACATTAGTCCAGCAGCACACCACATGTGGTGTGTCATATGCCTAATGATCTGATGATGCATTCCACAGAACAGTCATGTCTAAAGGGCACCAAATGGCCCTCTGACCCCATGACTTCATTTCATTACCGGCTCAGTCTGACATTTGTTGCCTTCTCATCCCATGTTCACACTCATTGTCACAGGGACCAAAATAACATTTTATTCCTCAAACAAGGTATAGTCCTGGTTACTTTCGTAACCTCCATTCCCTGATGGAGGGAATGAGACGTTGTGTCAATGTAGTGATACTAGGCATCACGATTGAGAGCCCACGACCACATCCCGCCTAGAGAGAGGGGAGGGGATATTAAGTGGAAATACGTCACATGGTCTTGCCAAGTCTAGTCGGAAGTATGTCATGTGGAGAAGTCCCATGTTAGGTCCTGCCCAATGGGGGAGGAAGCTCTACGAGCATGGAGACTGGGGCAGAGGGGTCACTGCCCAAGGAAGATGCAGTTTTCCAACAAGGAAAAGTTTTTCAGCGGAATATACGTCGCAAGGGGTTGCCTATGGGGAACCAGTGCATGCGGAGCACTTGTCCCAGTACGGGGCGTAGTTAGCACAAGTACTGGGCTGACAGTGAGTTTCTCCGCAAACTCATCTGCTGCAGGGCTAGGAGGAAATCAACCAGTGAACACATCTGTGAACACTGCTGGTAATCAACAACACACATCTTCAGCTCAAGGGAGGTGAAATGTGCTAGGTACAAGAGGTAACCCGGCCGGTCGACCCGTACTTACCCGTTCATTCCTGCTAAGACACGGGACGAGACCAGCTCAACGCGGAGATTGTAGAATCTCACAAAGGTGTTGGGTTTAGCCCAGCCCGCTGCTCTGCAAATGTCAGCTAGAGAGGCGCCACTGGTCAGAGCCCAGGAGGCCACCACACTCTTGGTGGAATGGGCTCGTAGCCCTGCAGGGGGCGGCACGTGCTGAGCCTGGTAGCCGACAGCTATGGCATCGATGATCCAGTGGGTGATCCTCTGTTTGGCGACAGCACTTCCTTTCCGTGTCCACCAAAGCAGACAAAGAGCTGCTCAGAGATCCTAAAGCTCTGTGTGCGATCCAAATAGACGCGTAAAGCATGCACTGACACAGCAACGCTAAGGCTGGGTCTGCTTCCGCCTGGGGAAGCACTTGCAGGTTCACCACCACACATAGCCCGGTCGGGGTCTTAGGGGTGAGAGTAGCCCGGACTGAACTCGTTTCGCTGACAGAGAATATTTGCAGGTCTCCTACCCTCTTGATGGATGCGAGTGCCGTCAGGAGGGCAGTCTTCAAAGAGAGTGCCTTAAGGACTACTAGTGCCTTGCAGGACTACGGAGAGGTCCCACGGGGGAACGAGGTGTGGTCTGGAGTGATTCAACCTCCTAGCGCTTCTCAGGAACCTGATTATCAGGTCGTGCTTTCCTAAAGACTTGCCGTCTACTGTGTCATGGTGTGCAGCTATGGCAGCTATGTACACCTTCAATGTGGAGGGGGACAGACGTCCCTCCAACCTCTCCAGCAGAAAGGAAAGCACTGAGCATCTCTGGGGGTCTTCGTGTCGGGAAGAAAACCACTTAGCCTCGTAGAGGGGGCCCTAGCCTGAATGATGGTGTCTACCACGGCATGTGGTAGGACACTGAGGGCTTCCACGTCCCGTCCAAAGGCCATGGAGGTTCCAGGGGTCTGGTCGTGGGTGCCAGATGGTGCCCTGTCCCTGAGAAAGAAGGTTCTTACTCAGGGGAATTTGCCAGGGAGGGGCTGACGTGAGGAGCATGAGATCTGAGAACCAAGTCTTAGTGGGCCAGTAGGGAGCCACTAGGAGTGACCTGCTCCTCGTCCTCCCTGACCTTGCACAGTGTCTATGCAAGTAGGCTCACTGGGGGGAATGCATACTTGCATAGTCCAGGCAGCCAGCTGTGTGCCAGTGCGTCAATGCTGAGGGGGGCCTCGGTCAAGGCATACCAGAGCAGGCAATGGGAGGATTCCAGGGAGGCGAACAGGTCTATTGTGCCTGCCTGTATCTACTCCAAATAAGCTGAACCACCTGAGGGTGAAGTCTCCACTCTCCCTTGTGAGTGACCTGTCATGGCAGCGTGTCCGCCGGGATGTGAGTGGCAGGGGCCGGTGGCAGCATGCTCATTGCATGTAGCGCCCCAGCCTGTCTTGGAGGCATCGGTTGCGACGCGCCTGGAGCCCTGCTGTAGGGGAACCCCTGCCCATAGAAATGCGAGGTCGTTTCAAGGGCTGAAGAGGTGGCGACAGATCGGCGTGATGGCCATGCGATGTATGCCGTGGCGCCATGCCCATCTTGGGACTCGAGTCCAGAGCCAGTGCTGAATTGGTCTCATATGCATCAACCCGAGCGGTGTGGCCACAGCCGAGGATGCCATATGCCCCAGGAGCCTCTGAAATAGTTTCAGTGGGACCGCGGTCTTCTGCCTGAACACCTTCAGACAGGTCAGCACCAACTGGGCACGCTTGTTCGTGAGGTGCGCAGTCATCGAGACTGAGTCCAACTCCAAATTGAGAAAAGATATGCTCTGAACCGAGAGGAGCTTACTCTTTTCTCAGTTGACCCAAAGCCCTACCCGGCTGAGGTGCACGAGTACCAGGTCCCTGTGTGCACACAACATGTCCCGAGAGTGAGCTTGGATTAGCCAGTCACCGAGGTAGTTGAGAATGCGGATCCCAACTTCCCTTAATAGGACAAGGTCAGTCTCTGCGACCTTCATGGAGATGCGAGGGGATAAGGACAGGCTGAAAGGGGGGACTTTGTACTGGTACGCCTGACCCTCAAATGCAAACCACAGGAAGGGTCTGTGTCAAGGTAGAATCGAGACGCTGAAGTACGCATCATTCAATTCAAACGCCGCAAACCAATCTTGATGCCGGAAGCTCGCTAGAATGCGTCTTAGCGTCAACATCTTGAACAGGAGCCTGTGTAAGGCCCGGTTCAGAGCTCGCAAGTCCAAGATTGGATGCAACCCACTGCCTTTTTTCTCCAGTATATTTTTATTTGTGTGCATGTGTGTTAGGGAGATTGCTATTGCAAATGTTTTATCTCAGTATCTTTTTTGTCTTTCGATTAACACTTTTTATTGACTCCAACAAATAAAAAACAAAACATATATGTACAGAATCAACTTTTAACCCCCATTATATATATATATATATATATATATATATATATATATATATATACACTCACCTAAAGGATTATTAGGAACATCTGTTCAATTTCTCATTAATGCAATTATCTAATCAACCAATCACATGGCAGTTGCTTCAATGCATTTATGGGTGTGGTCCTGGTCAAGACAATCTCCTGAACTCCAAACTGAATGTCAGAATGGGAAAAAAAGGTGATTTAAGCAATTTTGAGCGGGGCATGGTTGTTGGTGCCAGATGGGCCGGTCTGAGTATTTCACAATCTGCTCAATTACTGGGATTTTCACGCACAACCATTCTAGGGTTTACAAAGAATGGTGTGAAAAGGGAAAAACATCCAGTATGCGGCAGTCCTGTGGGCGAAAATGCCTTGTTGATGCTAGAGGTCAGAGGAGAATGGGCCGACTGATTCAAGCTAATAGAAGAGCAACTTTGACTGAAATAACCACTCGTTACAACCGAGGTATGCAGCAAAGCATTTGTGAAGCCACAACACGCACAACCTTGAGGCGGATGGGCTACAACAGCAGAAGATCCCACCGGGTACCACTCATCTCCACTACAAATAGGAAAAAGAGGCTACAATTTGCAAGAGCTCACCAAAATTGGACAGTTGAAGACTGGAAAATGTTGCCTGGTCTGATGAGTCTCGATTTCTGTTGAGACATTCAGATGGTAGAGTCAGAATTTGGCGTAAACAGAATGAGAACATGGATTCATCATGCCTTGTTACCACTGTGCAGGCTGGTGGTGGTGGTGTAATGGTGTGGGGGATGTTTTCTTGGCACACTTTAGGCCCCTTAGTGCCAATTGGGCATCGTTTAAATGCCACAGCCTACCTGAGCATTGTTTCTGACCATGTCCATCCCTTTATGGCCACCATGTACCCATCCTCTGATGGCTACTTCCAGCAGGATAATGCACCATGTCACAAAGCTTGAATCATTTCAAATTGGTTTCTTGAACATGACAATGAGTTCACTGTACTAAAATGGCTCCCACAGTCACCAGATCTCAACCCAATAGAGCATCTTTGGGATGTGGTGGAACGGGAGCTTCGTGCCCTGGATGTGCATCCCACAAATCTCCATCAACTGCAAGATGCTATCCTATCAATTTGTGCCAACATTTCTAAAGAATGCTTTCAGCACCTTGTTGAATCAATGCCACGTAGAATTAAGGCAGTTCTGAAGGCGAAAGGGGGTCAAACACAGTATTAGTATGGTGTTCCTAATAATCCTTTAGGTGAGTGTATATACATACATACACACTACACTACCGGTCAAAATTTTGGAAACACTTGTTTCTCATGATCTTAAAAATCTTTTGATCTGAAGGCGTATGCTTAAATGTTTGAAATTAGTTTTGTAGACAAATATATAATTGTGCCACCATATTAATTTATTTCAAGACTAAAATTCAATTAAAAAAATACAATTTTTTTTACTGATGACGGAGCAAATAATAAAGAAAAGCAGCCAGTAAGTGCCCAAAATAGATGGGAACTCCTTCGATACCGTTTAAAAATCATCCCAGGGTGATACCTCAAGAAGTTGGTTGAGAAAATGTCAAGAGTACATGTAACTATAGGTAACTTCTTTGAAGATGCTAAAATATCACAAAATCACAAGTTTTGATCAACATAATTCCCATAGTTCCTTATATGTTATTCCATAGTTTTGATGACTTTACTAAACAAAAATATAATAAAGAATGAGACATTGTTTCAAAACTTTTGACTGGTAATAAAAACTTTTGACTGGATTTATAGTTTTAAATGTGTGTCATTTATTATTTTATATATATATATATATATAAAATAATAAATGACACACATTTAAAACTATAAATCCCTCTCCACTGCCCCTCCCCCGAGAGCCTTCGTATTAAATTTCCCCAGGTTGCCTAGTCTTCTATCTGACATTAATGCTGCCAACCTACCCATCTCCATGCACTACTCTAGAATTGAGGGCACTCTAGCCAACATCCATCCCTAATAAAAATCTGTATAGTGGCCTGGGTAGTTCAGCGAGTAAAGATGCTGACCACCCCTGGAGTCACAAGTTTGAATCCAGGGCATGCTGAATGACTCTAGCCAGGTCTTCTAAGCAACCAAATTGGCCCGGTTGCTAGGGTGGGTAGAGTCACATAGGTTAACCTCCTTGTGGTTACTATAATGTAGTTCTCGCTCTCGGTGGGGCATGTGGTGTGTTGTGCGAGGATGTCGTGGAGAGTAGCGTGAAACCTCATGTCTCTGCGGTAATGCACTCAACAAGCCAAGCGGTAAGATGCATGGATGATGGCCTCAGACGTGGAGGCAACTGAGATTCGTCATCCGCCACCCAGATGGTGAGTCATTACACCACCACGAGGACTTAGAGTGCATTGGGAATTTAGCATTCCAAATTGGGGAGAAAAGAAAAAGATGAATCTGTCTGCTGAACATGACAATGTTCTAGAAATTTTCTAAAAATGGCTAGAACCCAATTTTTTATGTATTTATCCCCTATATATATGACAGCCCCATCGGCTAAAATATAGTCTGGGGCAAAATGAAATTTGAGTTCCCAACACGTAACATATAAAACTCTGAACTTTCAACCAAAATTCTTGGATCTCAACACACCACCAAAAACATGGGTTGTGTCCCCATCTTCTGATTGGTAGCAGGTGGGAGTGTCTTTAAGACCAAGCCTATACAATCTAGAGGGTGTCCAATTGAATCAATGTAAAATCTTATATTGCATAAGGCGCACCCTTGCATAAATGCAGACTTAATGTTTTTTAGAATCCTAGCCCACACTCACTCCTCCAATACCATGTTTAAATCTTTCTCCCAGAATCTCTTAAGAGAAGTTGAAGCTCCATCCCCCAGACTCTGAATTAGCAGGGAGTAATACACTGATGCCTCATGACCTTTTCCAAAGGCAGTAATCACCACTCCCAGAGTGTTTGCCTCTTTAGGGGGGTGTATGCTACTCCCAAAAATAGTACAGGTCAGGTGAGTCAGTTGTAAATATCTTAAGAATTGAGACCTGGGAATCCCAAAATATTGAACCATATTTTCAAAGGCTCTCAACACTCTCATACAGGTCACCGAGCAAATTAATCTCCCTCACAATCCACTCTGTCCTGCAGAAAGGGGACTTTACATAATTTTGGGTTCAGCCAAATGCTCGAAGCAACATTTAAATAAATGTCTGAATTAAACACTTTGGACACAAATGCAAGATAACGGGGTGTAATTTATCTTCTCTGGTTAGTTTGATAGAAAGGCTTTGCAATGGCGAAATAGGGGCAAGAACTTCCTATTCAATACAAAACCAGGGAGGGGCTCTCTCAAGTGGAAGCGAACAATGAGCCAAATGTCTGAGACAAAATGCAAAAAAATAAAACCAAAATCTTGTTTAGGCCTAACCCACCTTTGTCAATCAGCCTATGTATCATACTGAAGTATAATCTGGGATGTTTACCATTCCAAATGAAGGAATTTGCTATGTTATCAAATTGCTTGAAATACGAAAGGGATAATGAGAGATTGTAGCAGGTAGTTGAATTTTGGAATACAATTCATTTTAATAACATTAACCTTCCCAATCATAAATAAATGTAATGAAGCCACATCAAAAACATTTTTACTAAAGGGTCAAAATTAACTAACTAAATCACACTGTAATGGGATTAATGGAAAGGAGGAGGCGAGAACCGGCTTGACAATATAAATAATAGTTTAATAAGCTTAAACAAAATGACAAACACACAAAGGTGTCGGACTGGTGCCCTTTCCCTGGGGAGGGACGTGCCTTCCACACTGTCTGCCGGCAGGTTAACCCCATCTACCTGGATGAGGTAGGGGACAGGGGGAGGGAAACCAAAAAAAATGTGTGCCACCAAAACGCCGTAACGGCGATCATGCCAAATTAAAAATAACAATTTAAAAAGAGAGGGAAAGGCCAACATGGAGCGGCAGTGGAAGAGAGAGAGAAAAAAAACACTTACCAGTTCTCCAATGGATGACAGCCACGCCTCCCTGGACGGATCGGAGGCAGTCCTCCGGCCCCTGGGGGACGGAATGCCCCGCCACGTTCTCGGGAAACAGAAGGGGTCTCCTCCGCCCCTGGCAGTGGTTCTCCCATTCCAGGTCGTCAGCCAGGAGCCCCTCCCCACTCACGGTCAGCGGTCTCATACCCCGCCACATTTCAGCAGCTGGTAGGGTTCTCCTATGCCCCTGGCAGTGGCCCTGACTGCTCCAGGTGGTTGGTTAGGAGGGGTGCCAGTGGCTTGCAACTTCTACTTCAAGATATATATAAAAAAGCCCAGATCATCAACATTAGGTGCATAAATATTTGCCAAAATAAGACTTTGCCCCTGAATTTCGGCTAAAACAATAATGACACTTCCTAATTTATCTTTAATCTGTTTGAGACATTTGAATTGTAGATGTTTACTTATCAGCATAATGACTCCCCTGCTCTTACTCGAGCCAGCACAAAATGCCCACCCCATATCCTCCCAAATTTTTCAGATTTTTGCAGAGAAAGATGCGTTTCATGAAGAAACACTACATCATATTTCTTACACGTAAGAAGAGAAATAACCTTCCTTCTTTTTATGGGATGTCCCAACCCATTCACATTCCACGTGAAGAAAGAAAGACAATCCAGTCATTAACATTTGAAATTTTGACATAAGAAAAAAAAGATTGTGTGTCAAAAAAAGATTATAAAGACCACATTCCAACATTAGTTCATCCATCAAAACCCCGAATTTAACCCAGAACCAACCAAACAGAAAAAGGAAAAACATGCGCATTAACCCAGCGCACAACATTGCCAACTGGCGTCCATCCATCAAAACTCAAACAGTCCATGCACGCCTACGAAAACCCTTGCGACAACTTTGCCATCAGACTACTCATGTCTGATGTTTCTATACAAAATTTGTGGGACAGAATTACACAGCAAAAGATAATCTATAAAACAAACTCCAGCCAATAGGTGGAATAAACACAAAGACTGTGTAGATTCATCCATAAAACTGTTCTGAAGGTGTTTCCCAAACAGTCAAGTGGATGTTCAGTGAGCCAGTCCAATTGGCTGCAACATGAGTGTAACAAATTACTTGTAGATTCATCCATAAAATTGTCAAGAAGGTGTGTTACTCTAAAAAATAAACTCCAGCCGCTAGGCGGAACCAGTACAAAAAAAAGCGTTCAGTTCCTCGAAGTCAAGTGAATGTTCAGTGAGCCGGTCAAATCGGCTGCAATGTAAGTACCATACGATGACTTACTCACTGCATTGACTTTATGAAGGACATCGCTTACTGTGGGCATGTGAATGTTTTATGGCCATCCTTAGCATCTATTTTCAATTTGGCCAGGAATATCAGTGCAAACGCGACCTTCCGTTGATGTAAAAGTTTCTTGCATTCCTTGAATTGATTACGTTTCTCTCTTGTCAAATTCGCAAAGTCTGGGAACAAGAAAATACTGTGGTTTACCCAAGAAAACCTACCTTTTCTCCTCACCTCGCATAACACAAGATCTTTATCGGATGATATCAGAAATTTGGCCAGAATTGATCGGGGCCTGTCTCCTTCTGTGGATCGCTGAGAAGGAACCCTGTTTATGACCGGTTATGTCGAGCAGATTCGGAAGGAGCCCATCCAGGAATTTCACCATATCCCGACCCTCTTCAGCCTCAGGAATTCTGACAATATGGGCGTTATTCCACCGGCTACGGTTCTCCATGTACTCCAACTTGCTCCAAATCCAGCTTGGTCACTAGTGGATTAGCAGATTATTCCCTCTCCGATTACTCCAGATCATTTATCCGTTTCTCGACATCCCCCACTCTTGTAACCACCTCAGTGAACTTCGCCTCCATGGCAGTGATCGATTGACATATCACAGCAAAATTCTCCAAGTCAGCAACAACCTTTGTAAACATTGCCGACATGCTCAGCATCTCTCGCAACATTTCCCACACCTCTCTGACTAAATCGACTCCCAGGCTCATGACCTGCTTGGGGGTGTCAGTTTGAGCACGTAAGTGTCTTTTAATGTCTCCAGAGCCTGAGGATTTTGAATACTTTGACATATTGTCCTCCTAGAACATTTATGGAACAGTAAGTGTATTGAATCTCACCAGTTTATGTCATTAAAAGTGTTAAAACTAGCAAAGTGCGCAGAGCTCGCTGTTCACATGTCTGATCCTTGCATGGAGTCACTTCACTCTCTCTCAGTATCTTTTAATTTCTTAGTTAGCCAAGTAGAAGATAAAGACACAGGTGTTTCCCTCCAGAAGCACTGTCTTTAGAAATAGTCTCTCTATCACCAAAGGGCAGAGCACAAATCTGCCACACATGCTGTAAAATGTTGAATATAAAGTATCCCACATGTATACAAATATGCTTTATATATTTACAAACTATATATCAGAAATAAAAACAATTATTAAATAATGCAATAAATATACAAAACTTGTTTCTGATTGGACAACCATGATATGGGTACACAAATATTGTTGTATAATGACAAGTAAACTGTATAATCGACTCTTGTTTCAGGCCACCAATTCTCATGTAACAAAATATTTTAGAATAATAAAATTGTTCTAAATTTAACAATAAATATATTTTCAGAAATATGCATTTATATTTATAATTTAAATATCTATTTTATCTTATTGGCCTTACAAAACCTCTCTCCTTCAGGTCAATGGAGATCACTGCAATATAAGAGAGACAGGAGCAGAATAGAGCACATTCCCTTTATTAGAGTTTTTGTTTCCATTAGCGATAATTACTTATCTATGATAATTACTCTAATGTGCAGTCTTTTATTTTCCACTGAAGAAAAAAAAAAATATTTCCAAGACTCTCAATAGACATCTCTGATATGAGCTTAATACTGTTGATAAATCACGACTGTTATAAAGCACTATTAAAGGAATTTTCTGGATTTTATATATGTTAAGCTCAGTTAACAGCATTTGTGTCAATGTTGATTTCCACCAAAAATAACTGTAATGATTTTAATAAATAATAATCAATAATTCTATTTATTAAAACAAAAACAGCTTATTTACAGTAAGGCTCTTCAAATGAAAGTGAATGGGGCCAGTCTATAAACGCTAAAATGTACATTGTGGCTATCAAAAGTATGGCCACAAGACAAATATTATGTGTCAATAAGATTTTAGTGAGATCTAACTGCTTGCTAACCTTTTCTGTTTAAAGATATATCCAGTGATGGAAAGAGTACTGATTGTTTTTTTTTTTTGTTTTAAGTGGTATTTATTTAATTTATTTACCCGTGATGGCAAACATATACCGTGTCACCTATTCCTTAAAAAAATTATTCTAAAGTCCTAATTTGGTACTCAAGAAAATGTTCTTGTTATTAGATCGATTGAAAATGGTTACGCTACCATAGCATGCTAAGCTACCATATGGAAATCACAATACAGGCTTTTTGTTTGCCCATTTGCTGAGGCATTGAGTTCTTACAAGTCAAATTTTGGTTTTAAAATAGGCAAAAAGAAACACATTTCTCTATTTTCTCCTAAAGTCTATTGTTTTTGAGATATGAAGGCTATTGCATACATTACATCTTTGAGGGGAAACCCCCCCCCCCCCCAAAAAACAATCTCTAACCAGGATAGAGAGGGAAGTGGACGGCCAGACGCACAATAAAAAGACAAGTAAATCACAGTCTCTAGTTTGAGAAACATACACCTCACACTTCCTAAACTAGCAGATGGACCCAGGTTCGATCGTGCCTTTTGTCCCACTTTTTCCCATCCTGTTTCCCGTCTCCACTCTTTATATTTCTCACTACTTATAATAATGAATAAATACAAGGTTTTTTTCCTCACAGTGATTTTATCACAGTGAAGGTCAGGGAGTTGAGAGAAAGTTTTGATCCGGTAAAAATGAACCATGGTTTTACTATAGTAATATTGCAGTTACCATGTTTTTGGCAGAAGCCATAGTTTTAATTCAATTAACCTTGTTGTGACAGTTAAGTTTAGTGTTATGAACGACGAGATTGCCAATGATGAGATCACTCTGGCAGATGGGAGCATGCCTAAACAACCAATTTGTAACCTTTTTGTCAGAGAAGTCTTTCTCCATTTCTCTTGAGACTGAACAGTCTTGCTATATGGATCTTGTTATGATTGCCTGAATACAGTCGACACCCACATGCTTTTCAAGTTCAGCTGTGAGGTGAAATACTCCTCCAAACATTAAGCTGAATAGCTCTTTTCTAGGTTTTTGCCTGCCGCACCCCAAATAAAGTGGTTGAAGGCAGAAGGTCATGCATGTGTCATAGTCCCCTGTCATTCATTATGAATGTTTTATAAAAATTTTTAGCTTTGGGCTGAGCAGTTTGGTTCATCTTGAATAAATGATGTATGGCCATTCGTCCACGCAACCTCCCACAGCATCTGTCTGTGAGAAGAGTAACAGACAGTCAAGTCAAAACACTGTATCACTGCTGAGACATAAGATGAACCGACACATTAATGTGGGCTTCATAGGGGTGTTCAGCTTTAAAATCAAATGAACAAACAAATGAAACAAACAGATACAGTAGATAGATACTGAGTGAAAATTTAAATGCCATGAAATCAATATCTGATTTTGTGGCTTTTAGTTACACAGTTAGCTTTGTAACTAATTTACCCCTTGAGATGAATAAATATTTTTTTAGCAGATATATGCATTAAAATTGACTGTTACTCTTACAGGGAACAGACCAAAAGTATTGATGAAATCATCTTGCACTCAGGGGCACACACAAGTTTCCAAGTGTCCAATCATATGCTCTCTAGAATGAGAAAGTCCCTCCCCCTAATGCCACCTGCCTCTGACAACCTATAGCAAGTAGCAAAATCATGGTTTATTTGTTGTGAAAAATGAAATAAATAGTTTTTTAAAGCCCTTTGATGTGTCCTGCCCTAAATTCATCTTCTAACAGGACAAACTGCGTTCATCAAGAGGTCTTTCAATTCAAAAGTGAAATTATAGAGAAAATGGTTTATGCACAATCTAATCCAATCTCTAATTTGCCATTTCTATCAAAGCTGTTAGAGAAAGTTATAGCCATGCAACTGCAATCTTATTTATCCTTGCATAACCTATTTTTCAATCTGGTTCCACCCACGACACAGTACTGAAACCGCACTCCTTAGAGTTGTAAATTACCTTATCCTAGCCGCTTACTCTGGCGAAGTCAGCATTCTGATTTTCTTAAATCTTAGCTCTGCGTTTGACACCATCTCTCACAGTAAACTTATCTCACATCTATCTGCTACCGGTATTACTTGCACTGCCCTCTCCTGGTTTATTCTGTACCTATCTTACCATCAACACTACATGCTTATTCGCCAGTCCAAGTCCACTACTGCTTCTGTTATGAATGGGGTCCCACAGGGTTCGGTGCTCGGACCCCTACTCTTTATTATCTACATCAGGGGTGTCAAACTCGGTTCTAGGAGGGCCACAGTCCAGCAGAGTTTAGCACCAACCCTAATTAAACACACCTGAAGCAGCTTATCAAGATCTTCAGGAGTGTTTGAAAATTACAAGGAGGCATTTTGGAGCAGGGCTGGAACTAAACTCTGCAGGGCTGCGGCCCTCCAGGAACTGAGTTTGACACCTCTGATCTACATGCTTCCGCTTGGCTATAACATTAACCAACGTGGTTTTAACTTTCATTGTTATGCTGATGATACTCAACTCTACATTTGTTTTAAACCCACTGCTTCTATTCCTCCTGACTCCATATCAACATGTCTTGAAGATATAAATACTTGGATGACTGATAACTCTCTCACTTAACACTGATAAAACAGATTTATTATTAATAGGTCCATCACGGCTCACATCGTGCCTATCTTTGCAATCTGTCAACATTGCTGGTGTCCTAGTTGAACCCCCCGCTGCTGTTAAAAACCTAGGCATTATCTTTGATTCTTCTCTCTCTATCCTTTCTCATATTTCCTCACTCACTAAATCTGCTTTCTTCCCTCTCCGTCATATTGCTCAGCTTTGTCACATATTAGATTTCAAGGATACAGAGACCTTAGTTCACACCTTCATCACTTGCCGAATCGATTACTGCAATTCACTTTCTATGGCATGCCTAAAAAGACAATAATTAAGCTCCAATACATCCAAAACTCTGCAGCTCACTCAAAGAAAATTTCTCAGATCATGCCTGTTCTTAAAAGCCTACATTGGCTGCCAGTTCACTACCGCATTCAATACAGGATACTCCTCATCATATTTAAAGTGTTAAATGGTCTTGCTCCATACATTTCTAATCTCATTCATCTATACACCCCAGCTCACTCACTTAGGTCCATGGACTCTCGATATGACCAGATCATATGTAATATTCCATCGGTAAACTTCCATTGATATTTACCTTTTTTAAATCTTTACCAAACATTTTTGTAGGCTGATGCACAACTAAATATAAACAGGCAACACGTAGCTGTAGAGGCAACAAACCACATTTACAGACAGCAAACAGCACAAGATGAGGATAGATGTGTTCAAACACAGCAGGACAGAGTGCAACTCTGAATGCAGGGATCTCAATACGTGAAAACGGTGTTTATGACGCGAAACAAACGAAGTGAGATTATCTAAATGGTCCATCTGACATGTGTACATAAAAATATTCTTAGGAAGCCCTTATTATAAACTTACCTACTTCGGACAAATAGACAAATTCAGTTCCAAAAGGGTTTGCTATGGATTGAAGGCCAACGACAGGCTTCTGTTCAATGATTTAGAAAGAAAATGTATAGTGCCTTTCAAAGCCACTTTTTGTATTATCTTATGAATGCTTTACTTGTCTGCCATAATAATGTAATGTATTTTAATTATTATATTTATTAAATATAATTTATATTATTGCCCATTTATAATTATATATATTTTATTTAGGGCATTTGTACAAATACAATATTTGCTAATACAATTGATGAAAGTTACTCTTACATGATTTAATTGTAGAAAAGATAATGGAGGAAATAGAAAGACACAAATCTTAAGAAGGGACCAAGACAGGACCCATAATGTTTGTGTGTCTTTAAAAGCACTTTAACAATTCAGTACTGCAGTGGTTGAAATCTGATGGCATTTTGATCACCTCTGGATTCCTCACTGAATATTCATGTATTCATATACAGTATGTACTCTATATAGTCAAAAATATTAGTTTATGTTCAGTATTTGGACAAATATTCTCAAGCACAATTGATTTTAAAACATTTTTTTTATAATATTTCTAGGACGCATGGAGTGACAGTGAAGGTTGTGTGATGTTGGACACTCATCAGGACTATCAGCTGCTGGAGACTCATCGCTCCACTGAAGGCTTCTTACTGCACTTCAAAAGACCATTTCAGCACCTGTGGCACACATGAATATATCATAGAGGCACAGTGCTAAAGTATAACTGCAGCTAGGGAGGGTAGGGGTATGACAAATAAAAAGGGTCATTGAGAACAAAGATTTTTTTGTCCTATTTCGTAGTCTCCTTGAATGCTCTTAAGTGTAAGAAAAGAGGCTCAGTTGAACATATTAAAGACCTTATTTGTATAATATGACTTTAATTTGGTTTAAAGGAAAAGTTCACACCAAAATTAAAATTCTGTCATTATTTACTCACCCTCATGTCGTTCCAAACCTGTATGACAAGTTTACACTACATATTACCATGCAATTAAAATAAATGAGGGCAGAAACTCTCTATTCTAAGTCTTTTGAAGCCACACAATAGCTTTTTGTGAAGAACAGACTGAAATTCAAAAATCAAATGTTTCCCTAAATAGCTCTTAAATCTCATTTGCACCTCTGCAAATATTCTACCGTATTCTACAGGGTTTTGGAACATCAAAAGGGTGAGTAAAAAAAATGACAAAAAAATGTCAAGTTTTGAAAACTTCTGATTTTTGTCCACATCATCTAAAGCTACACTGGAGCATCCAGTCCTGTCTTTGCATGAGCTCAATGGGCCCCACCTCCTGCCCAGCAAGTCCTTCTCTTGCATCCAGATACTCTGTCCCCTCCTCTCCCGAGAGATGTACAGATCTTAGGCATCCTGGTCCCTGATGTCATCATCCCCACACAGGAGACCACCTACTGGTGCCACATATATCAGCCCAACAACTCCCCCAACATGCCCAAGAACCACATTGTCATGGTAACTTCAAAGCCACTTGTATCATCTCTTTACATATAACCTTTCTATGTGAACTTTAAGAGACATGGTCAATAATTGGAGCATGCCAGGTAACTTGACCAATTATATCTTGTGATTTTTGGGGATATTTTTTGTAAGTTTGGGGTGATGTGAACTGAATCTGATAATCAGTGGTGTTTGCTATAGCCACATTGGTTTGTGTTGGACATGAATGATACCTCAAATCATGTGGTTTGTTGAGGAAAAGTGTGCAGTTACTTCTCTAATTATTAGGGTCATTAGTTTGTAAATCAGACTACTTGTCACAAATACTCGTCACACTGTATGTTTTTGAGTGCATCCAGCGAAGACAAAGCAATAGAAAGACGATAGATATACAGTGCATCCGGAAAGTATTCACAGAGCTTCACTTTTTCCACATTTTGTAATGAGAAGGGCCTTAGTCAGGGAGGTGACCAAGAACCCGATGGTCACTCCGACAGAGCTCCAGCATTTCTCTGTGGAGAGAGGAGAACCTTCCAGAAGAACAACCATCTCTGCAGCACTCCACCACAGCCAGACAGAAGCCACTCCTCAATAAAAGGCACATGACAGCCCATCTGGAGTTTGCCAAAAGGCACCTGAAGGACTCTCAGACCATGACAAACAAAATTCTCTGGTCTGATGAAACGAAGATTGAACTCTTTGGCCTGAATGGCAAACGTCATGTCTGGAGGAAACCAGGCACCACTCATCCCCTGGCCAATACCATCCCTACAGTGAAGCATGGTGGTGGCAGCATCATGCTGTGGGGATGTTTTTCAGCAGTAGGGACTGGGAGAATAGTCAGGATCGAGGGAAAGATGAATGCAGCAATGTACAGACACATCCTTGATGAAAACCTGCTCCAGAGCACTCTGGACCTCAGACTGGGGCGAAGTCTGAGTTCCCTTCCAACAGGACAATGACCCTAAACACACAGCCAAGATAACAAAGGAGTGGCTACGGGACAACTCAGTGAATGTCCTTGAGTGGCCCAGCCAGAGCCCAGACTTGAACCCGATTGAACATCTCTGGAGAGATCTGAAAATGGCTGTGCACCGACGCTCCCCATCCAACCTGATGGAGCTTGAGAGGTCCTGCAAAGAAGAATGGGAGAAAAACTGCACAACAATAGGTGTGCCAAGCTTGTAGCATCATACACAAAAATACACTTTATATAAGATAATAAATATAATTTCTGATTTGATACAGAAAACACTGGATCAGGCTAATGATTTTTACCAAGCAGATGATAAAACTGGCAAAAACTCTTATAGACCTTCGCTGAAGGAAGAGTCCAAGCCATATTTAGGGATCAAATCTGTTAATATTGATTTAGGATTCTTAGCTTACAAAATTCAAGTTATGAAATCCTAAACCATAGAGTTCGATAATCCATGCTCATGTCTGTTTCCCAAGCAACCAACGATGCACGCACAGCAGTGAATTAAACATGAGATACAGTTCTCTACTTTTAGAAACCGAAAGGAGGCTGGCACTAAAGCATCGATTGGTTGGACCACATCTGTTAGATTTGTATATATAAGAGGTTGACATTTTTGCTATAGATTCAACTTTTGTGCTAACTTGTGCAAATCATATTTTGTGGGAGTCTAATTATTTATCAGTGTTTTGTCGTCAAAGCGTAGAACATCATCTGGGTCTTCCAAAAGTCTTTCAATTAGTATAACTAATAAATGTGACACTGTTCTCAGACAATGCTACAGTTATAATACATATTATTACATGGCTCTCTGGAATACTCTATTCTGATTGGTCAATGGCACCATCCAGCAGTCAGATGTTCTGTAACTACTGCACACACAGGGATTAAGGACGCATCAGATCACTCACCAGGGTTCTGCGAGCCGTCTCTCCTGCTCACTGTGAGATCTCTACAAGTAAGCTGATAAATCATTTAAATTCAAATAAATGTTTCTTGTCCAATTATTTGTTTATTTGGGAAGTAGTCTTGAAATAAGCTGAATAATGAGGAGTCAGATGGTCATTTTCACAAAATAAGCAACAACAGAAGTTCGACCAAATCGTAGGTTGATTTCAACGTCGGGGGTCCTGATCAGCCTGTTGAGGTTTCTGTATGGGATAATGTATAGTCAGCCAGTTGTTTACGCACAATAAATCCCAACAGGTTGATCAAGACCCCGACGTGAAGAGGAGGCGATTCCAAGATGAAGCCTCTGCTTCCACGTTCTGGATGCCTGGGCCATGGGAGCAGAAGTACGGAAACTACAGTTTCTCAAGTACAATCCCAACCATGAATATTAAATGAGAAGTTTAAAAAATTCTCTTTATTTCCTCTCCCTTATGTTATTCCAAATCTGCATTATTCTCTTTCTTCCATAGAACAAAAGCCTCAGATGCTCTTTTTCCTTCAATGAAAGTAGATGGTTACCAAGGCTGTTAACCTCAAGAAAGGACAGAATGTCACCAAAGAAGTACCATAAAAGTAGTTCATTTGGCCCATGCACAATTCTCTGAAGTCATGCAAGAGCTTTATGTGAGGAACTGACTAAAATTGAAAAGTGCTGTAAGCAGTCTGTTCTTCAAACAATAAGGCTATCGGCTATAAAAAAAATAGTTGGTGCGTGTTTTCCATGATTTTTGATATCGTAGTAGACTTGAAATATAGTGTATGAACCATATGGACTACATTCTTCTTAATTTAACTGTGCTTTTTTTGTCCTTTTTGGAGCTTTTGAGCCCATGGTCACGTGTTTTTGTTGCCTCCAAATCTTCTACAGTATGTTTCCAATTAATCAAATCCACAGAGGTTACTCTTCAAATCAGTTCTTCCCACTTTAGATCTAAGTTGAGCGATTCCAAACAAAAAAAAAAGAGCATATAATCATGAGCATCTTTAGAAGTTCATTTTATGAGGCAAGCATAGAGATGGGTTTTATCTGCGCCAGTTCGCCCACTCTTGCTAGGTGCAGTCACGGTTTTTTGGTTTTCAGCAGAGCTTCTAGCCAATCTGAATGCAGAGGCATCCTGATAAATCATCTATGGAGCCAGGGACTGATGCATAGCTCAGAGAGATTGAGAGAAAGAAGCTTCCAAGAGGATTACATGGGAGTAAAACAAACTCAAATCATGTGTTCTGCTTGCTGCTAGTGCCAAGCTGGAGAGATGAGATTGTGTTTTTTTCTTCAGGAGATTGCGGTTTCTCATTTAGTTTTTCATCATTTTGTTTTTAAATATTGTTTGATGCCTGGCGAGAGAAGGGGGGGTGGGGGGGTGGGTGAGAGACAGGGAGGGTGTGATGGAGAGAGAAAGAGATGGGAATGGGGCGAGAAACTGGAGGAGGAAGGAGGGCGGTTATATAAAATGTTTTTTTTTCGAGTTTTCAGAGAAGATGAAGTCTAAAATAATGTGGACATGAAGTGTCATGGCTCTACAGCAGTGGTTCCTAAACTTCTTGGGCTTTGTCTCAAAACTCTTTGCTAGTCTGATAAATCAGAAGCAACTGCAGAAAACATAAAATCACTCGCATTAAAGGTAAAGTGTAAAAATGATATAATCATTCACTCACCCTCTGGTTGTTCCAGAAGCCACTAACAAAAGTATTTTTGCTGCTTGTTCAACATACTTTATTAAAATAAACTAAAGCAACACAATTCTATAACATTTTGTTACTACTTGATTTCATTTTGTTCTATCCATCTAAATTTGTAAAATGGATTATATGAATACTTTTTGTGGTGTCAATGCAGCATTGATGCATCTGGGCAGGGGATTTCCAGTTCCCAGCATGCTTTGCATGGGACTCGATTGGGAGAGGAAATGTAAAAATTAAATGTAAATTTCATGTGTTTTCATGTTTCCCATCAACATGTGTTTAGCATACTAAAATGCATTATCACTAGCCAGTTCATGAAATATTCAAATAAAATACAAACGTCAATTTTTTTTTGTGTTTACCTAATTCAATTAGGCTCAGTCTACAGGATATATTTGAGCTGAGAAAACTCATTTATAAAATTGGGAACCACTGTCCACGATCGAATCAAGTCAAGCCAAAGAGTTATTTTGACTTTTTTTTCTTCCATGGAAAACAAAAGGAAATGTTATACAGAATTGTATCCTCAGTCACCATTCAATTTCAGTGCATCATGCGTGAGGATGTTAGTCCCTAACATTTCCCTGTGTGTTCCACAGAAAATAGAAAGTCATACAGGTTTGGAACAACTTGAGCGTGAGTAAATAATGATAGATTTTTTATTTTTGTCTGAACAATCCATATAACTTCCTACCTTTGGTTAAAGTTCTGGGAAGTTGATTACCAAAACCCTCTCCTTATATCAGGTATAGTTATAATACAATAATATAATAATATAATACAATACTTCACAAGCATATAAAGGCAGTTTTAAAGTAATCCATACGACAACAGTAGTTAAATGTGTGACTTCTGAAGTGACATGATAAGTGTGGGTGAGAAAAATAGCAATATTTAAGTCCTTATTTTATACTGTAAATCTCCACCTCTGAACCAAGGTGGCAATATGCACAAATAATTTGAATAGTCAAAAATCAAACGAAAGATGTAGAATGTGGAAGTGAAAGTGAAAACCTTTAGTAAAAGAAAATTAACTTCTTTGTTGCACTAAAACCACTCAGAACACCTTAGGAAACAATTAGGATCACCTGGGCAACTATCCAGAATTCACAAGCAACCACGTAGCAACACCCTGTCAACCACCCAGAACACCTTAACAACCAATTAGGAACACCATTGCAATCACACCCTGACAACCACATACAACATCCTAGCATCATGGTGGAGCGTTTTTCATGGATGAGCAACTCTCACATTGTCTTCAGGAAAAATAGACATATCTAGGAGCCCGTGTTTTTGCCTAATTAAGTCTGACTCATCTCCCACTACAATTTTTCTTCTAAACTCCTTACTAGATGATTTAAACCAACAAACTTGCTGTTATTTCTGACAGCTATTTTCTATACTCCTCTTCAATTGTTCTGTGTGTGTGTTTGTGTCACAGGACGGAGAGATTCCTCAGGCATTCGTTTATGGTACACTCCATCTCTGAGGAGGTTTGACGCAGGCATGGAGTTGGGCTAGTGTACACCCCTGTCATGGCCACCCCCCTCCCCCGCCAGCGCTCTTTCCAGCTAAATGGCTACTGCACTGCCAAGTGCACACAGACAGTTCGAGCTTCACCACACAAACAAACATTCTGAAATGCTGACTTGACTGCACATGAGTCCAAATGAGACACAATACATCAACACTAAACAAATTAAGCAAAGCAACTGAATTCTGACTTGAAGATGAATCCAGCCCATACAGTTATAACTGCATTCTGGGTTGCAATTCAATTAAAACTCATTGGGTGTTTTCTTAAAAACAGATTTAAGCTAAATTTTGAGACAATTATGACATCACAAGGGACCAAAAGACTATAAAAGCACTAAAAATACTTTCTTATCCAGAACTGTGTGTAATAATAGTCTAAGAAACCAGCCCACAGTGGCAAAAACTCATTAAGAAAGAATTTTTAAAACAATGTTATATAAGAAAAAAGTATAAGAAAGAGGAATAGTTCATCATCTGATTGTTAGTACTAAAGATGTAAATGTAGACTTTAGTTCATCGGTCATCATTTATTGTTTGTTGTAATCGTCATACTGCTATCTTGCTTAGAACTGTGCCCAAGACTTTCACCCACTGTTGCACTTGTGTATATGGTTGAGTGACAACAAAGGGATTTGATTCCCCCAACCTCATGTCTTTCCATACCTGTATAACTTTCTTTCTACTTGAAAGGTGAAGTTTAGCAAAATGTCCTGGCCGCTCTTTTCCATGCAATGAAAGCACACATTGACCAGGAGCTACCTCGCTCCATAAAAAGGGCAAAAACACCATAATAATGCAGTTAATGGGTGACAAAGTCTATACAAAGTCTGCTGAAGCCATACAATAGCCTTGTGTGAGGAACAGACTGAACTTAAGTTGTTATTCACTGAAAATCTTCCCCTTCGCTATTGATGTCACTGGTTCTCAAGTGTCTAATGATCAACTTGTGTGACATTTTTAAATATGTGTATTAAGAAGATTTGAGAACTTGGAAGAAAACACGCAGACTTGGAATGATTCTTTTAAAGGGATAGTATATATATATATATATATATATATATATATATTCAAACAATGCAATATAAAGTTTCAAACAATGCAAGTGAATGGTGATCAAAACTTTGAAGCTCCAAAAATCACAAATGGAAACATAGAAGTAATCCATAAAACTCAGCGGTTTAATTAATGTCTTCAGAAGGGATCCAATTGGTTTTGGGTGAGAACAGACCAGAATATAACTCCTTTTTCACTGTACATCTTGCCATTGAATTCTCTAAGCATGATCATGATTTCAAGCTCGATTAAACTTCCTAGTGCTTGACCCATGTGCAGAGAGCTAGATGTCGCTACAGAAAGTGTAATCACATTTGAAATCAAGATCATCAAGGAGACTGTGTATGTCAAGATTTATAGTGAAAAAGGAGTTATATTCTGGTCTGTTCTCACACAAAACTGATTGGATCGCTTCTGAAGACATGAATTAAACTGCTGACTCTTATGGATTACTTTTATACTGCCTTTGTTATTTTTGGACCTTGAAAGTTTTGGTCACAGTTCATTGGCATTGTTTGGACCTACAGAGCTGAAATATTCTTCAAAAAATCATAATTTGTGTTCTACAGATGAAAGAAAGTCATACATCTGGGATGACATGAGGGCGAGTAAATGATGAGAGAATTTTCATTTTTGGGAGAATTATTCCTTTGAACATGAACTAAAAACAAACAATACTTTTACAGCATTTATTAACCAATATTAATGAAACCTTATTGTGAAGTGTAACAGAAAAACTTAAAAACAAAGTCCTGTACTAAAATGAATGGTTGAGTCTCAGGAGGATTATGAGGATTATATAAATCCTGATGCATCAAATATGATACAAATAAAAATCACATAAAAAAAAAAACAAACATTTGATTTATTTCTTTTTGATTTAGGCTATAGTTAAAAAAAAAAAAGAAATTTTAAAAAATATACTTGTCTGACTATGATTTAATATGTGAGGCTTTAAAGGGTTAAACCAGCACAGAATCTGCTTTATTGCCAAGTATGCTTACACATACAAGTAATTTGTCTTGGTGACAGGAGCTTACAGTGCACAGCAATACAAAAACAGCAGCAAGACATAGATAATAAAAAATACAAATATATATATATATATATAATTATACATATACGTACATACACACAGACACACACCTTCATACATACACACACGTAGTGCAAAATCTAAAACAAATCTGTTTAATCTGTGTATTAAAGAAGATGGTGAATGTTTTGCATGTTTAAAATCTGAAGCATATTTACATTAGAGAAAGTGAGATACGTTACAAAAGCCAGCAAGCAAGCAACAAAATCTCAGATCTGCTGCATTCAAACTGTCAATAGCAGCACCCACACACACTACTGAGCCTGCCAATTTAATGCTAACCTGCCAGCGCCTGAACACTCACATTTCTCTAACATGTTCTACAAATAGCTGTGTTTTAAACCTGATCTGAACATTTGTGATTGCTACTTTATGCGTGTCAGCCCCCCAGGGTGATGTGCTCATGACAAAGCACCTGTATAACACAGAAGACAGGAACAAAGTTACTGTGGTAAATCTGAGCAACAGCACATACTGTACATGTATGTCAACATACAGTATATGAACAGAGAGTCCATGTGTTTGCAGCTCATATCATCTCATTTATCAAGAGCTTTGCTCAAGATTAATTTAGAACCCTAGCGAAAACAACAATCTTGCAGGAAATCAGCATGTTAGTTCTGAATATTCATGCCCTGAAAATCAGGGCCGCTGTGCTTTGGACATCACATCCCTTTTGATCTCTGGCTAGCAAGATAATACATTTGCACCGTTTTGGTCTCAGTGCTGTGGGGTTAGCGTTAGGAGTATAGTAATGTGATTACAAATAAGGCTAAGTGATATGCCCACTAAAATCATATCTCTATATTTTTCAGCCAATTGTCTTTATCCAATATACATGTATAGTAAATCTCGATAATTATGTATTTGCTCTGAAAATGGCTTGTTTTTGTTGTCTTTCCATTTACGTCAGGCAAATATCCGTCTAAACATGCAGGCGGAAAATTACTTACACAAATGAAAAATAATAATTATAATGCTGATAATAATCACTAAAATATAAACCATGGTTCGAGGTGAATGTGTTTTTGTATTATTTTATTCTTTAATCCCAGATTTATAGGCTGCAGAGTTGTGTTCACAAGGAACTGCTCTGTGGAAATAAAGCTAAACTGAACTCAAAGCATTTTCTGAGCTGAGATGTCTGAGGTCATTTGCAGCACTCATAGACGATACTGTTCTTGCAGCAAAAAAAAAGACAGAAACAAAGAAAGAGTGAGAACCTTTTACATGAGACTGCACGCCTCCGTACAAAACAGCACCATACGTGCACATAGACGGCTTTTCTGTCATCTATTTTTAATAATACAGTATAATAAAGTGTGTTTCTTAAATCACGTATCTGTGTGCAACAGGGCAAATTATTTGTAATATTAATTTGATAATAATAATAGCCTAATAATAATAATAATTTAATACATTAATGGGAAAACAAGACAAATGTAGTTGACATCGTCAAAAGCATCAAGCTATTGGCAAGCACTCTGACCATCGTCAATCAATCGTCTATTGGCACAACCCTCATCAACAGGTACAACACCAATATTCCAAGAGATATTCACCACGAAACACCAAAACATCAGATATGACCTTCTAATACCTATTTACCATGAAATTAAATTGCGTGCCTGACAGTTCCAGACCTCAGAACTTTTAGTCTAATAAAGCATTTTTGCAACAATGTTGTGGAGTCAGAAGAACTATGAGAGTTGTTTTCTGCAGTGGAAACAAATTACCACAGTCAATATTTTGGTGTAGATATTTACAAAATGAAAAGCTGTCTTAATCCTATGAAGTTTAATTCCCATTTTTTTGACCTCTTTCTAGGTTTCAGGGATGTGAGGTTTGCAGCTGTCCCCAGACCAGTGTGGAAGCCCAGTTCCCTTACGACTTCAGTCCACTTGACATTGCGATTACTAACGCATATGGAGAATGCCTTTATAAATGAACTATTTGAAACCTCTCTACAATAATGGCAGTATTCTAATATTGGCTATGATGTTTGAGCCCCGCTCATTTCGGCACAAACTGACCGCTATAAAACAGGTGCAGACACCATTTCCTCAGAACTTCTTCCTTCAAGACAGCGATTACCTTTTGTCTTGAAGCCCTCTACCTTTGCCGTCGATACACACCAGTCAGCGGACGTAATCTTCAAGACAGCGAGAAGACTCTCCGCTCCCCTGCAGTGGTCCGGCGAACATCACTCCGCCTCGCTGCTTGACACTTCGCTGGTGAATTGACCTCAAGATCCTGATTCTCCGCAGCGTGTCGGCAGGTGTAGAGCATCCTTTTAAAGCAAAATTGTACTTGTGTGTTATAAATATAAGTTATACAAGTTATATAAATATTAATCTATATTTATATTTATGTATCTAGATGAGCCGCTTACCTGCTCACATCTTTTTCAAGATGCCGTTCCGTAAGCATGAGAGCTGCGTTTTGTGTCTGGGCCATGCCCACGCAGAGTCAGCTCTCATGGAGACAGACTGTCCTCACTGTAAGGACATGAGTCTCAAGTCGCTTCGCTCCCACCCGCCTCTTCTGTGATACCTGAGGGTTCACACGGGGGGGCATGGCGGGGCCACGAGGTCAAGCAGGACAAACTTGAGGCGGATTTCGTGACGGCACGCACCCCACAAGCCCCTCAATCTCAACTAAGCGCATATTGCTCCATACGCTATGTGCGAGACAAGCTCCGGTCCTCTGAAGGAGTGTGTGGCCTCGTCTTGTTTGGTGGATCTGACGCTGGGGATGATGACGATGTCATGTCTCTCGCCGCATCAGGCAAATGGTCAGTGGATGATGCTGCCGCCCCTCCCCACAGCGAGGGTGAGGAATGTGCACACGCCACTGACAGGGAGATTTGAAGGATGCGTACTTTCATATCCAAATTGTACGACATCACAGGATGTTTTTGATATTCGCGTTTGAGGGAACAGCGTATCAATTCAAAGACCTGCCTTCGGACTGTCTTTGGGGTCCTCGTACATTCACAAAGTGCATTGATGCGGTTCTCACCCCTCTGAGACTGAGCAGCATGCGCATCTTGAACTACCTCGAAAATCGACTGCTGCAATCAGAGGCTTTGTTATGCCAGCACAGATTTACTGCTTCAGCCATTTTACAGTGTCCATCTCAGTTCAAACTGGGGAGAACATTTCCACTGAATCTTGTTTCAGAAAGCATTGGGATCCATTAAATAAATCTTCAGTGCTGGCTGAAGCACTGTGTGCCGCGACATGCTTGGCGCCAACGACGCATATGCATCACTATATACAGCCGCTGTTTAGCACCACGGACAGCTCCTCCTGCATTTTACCAGCGAGGTGTCACGCTGGGGGACAGGTGTGCACCTGTCACGCAGTGCCTAAAGCCATCGGCTGTATTTCTAGCCTTTAAAGGCTTTTCAGTCAGAAATTTCTATGTCATGGTTCACTCCGACAACATGACAGTTGTGGCATATATAAACCACCAAGGCAGAATTCAGGAGATTTCACCCTCAAACTATATTGAGGATATGGGAAATATTTAGCAAAGCAGAAATCTATCTATTTGCCTCAGTGGAGAATGCCCACTGTCCCCTCTGTTCAAAGTCCCAAGCCCTGCTGGGAAAGGATGCAATGGGACACAAATGGCCGGTGAAAAACAAATATGCGTTTCCTCTGTTATGCCTGATCCACTCTGCCATATGCAAAGTCTGAGAGGACAAGGAAACTGTTCTATTAGTTGCACCGAAATAGCCAACCAGCCATGGTTTCTGGAAATGATGGAGATGCTGTACAGTTCATCATGGAAAATACCACTGAGGAGGGATCTCCTCTCTCAGGCGCAAGGCACAATCTGGCATCCCAAGCTCCAGCTGTGGAACCTGCATTTTTGTCCCCTGAATGGAGCGCACTACATGAACACCATTTTACATGCCAGAGCACCATCCACTAGACACCTCTATGCACTAAAATGGAAGGTGTTCGCTGACTGGTGTCTCTCACACAGCAAGGACCCAGTAAACTGCCCAATACATGAAATTGTAATATTTCTTCAAGAGTGATTAGACGTAGGACTAAGTGTATGTGGCAACTATATCTGTGTATCACGTAAGACGATTAAACCCACCTCAGCAGGCTACAGTCCCGACTTGGGACCTAACTTTAGTCCTAAAAGCTCTCACAGGGTCCCCCTTTGAGCCTTTGGACATGTGTATGTTGATTTGTGTATGTTCTCTATTAAGACTGCACTACTGCTGGCTCTGGTGGATTCTGTTCCCCATATGCGTTAGTAAACACTATGTCATGTGGACGGAAGTCTTAAGGGAACATCTCGGTTACGTACGTAACCTTGGTTCCCAGAAATGAAGGGAACAAGGCATTGTGAACGCTAGCCGCACCACAAGAGTTCTTGAGGCACAAACCTTGTTCTCTGTCAGAAATTCTGAGGAAATGGTGTCTGTGCACCTGTTTAATAGCAGTGCTCAAACACCATAGCCAATATTAGAATATTGGGATTATTGTAGAGAGTTTTCAAATAGGGAGTAGATGATACAATCCCATTAAAAGTAGTCTTACGACTCCTGCATCACATTTCAAGTGTTTGCTTTTTAGAGTGACGATGGATTTTATGACTTTGTGGTACTTCTTAAACATGTATCTTACAGTAAGCCTTTATTATTTACATTGAATGTTTGTGTTCATCTGTCTATTTTTTTTCTCTTAGGGACAATGGGAGAACCAGGAGATACCAGTGGTCATGGCAGAGCTCCAGAGAGACCCTTTCCCATGTAAGTTTAGCAGGCGAGCAGCCTCTCAAAATGACAACCATACAGAGTTCAAATCAGACATCAGCGACTGATGCCCCAGGAGGCTCAACAACGGATCCACATGGCAGCCAGTGCAATATGGAGGATTTTTGCTTCAATGTTATTGGATGAAAATAAATGGCTGAAATTTTCTTTTGTGCTTATATTGTTTAAACTTGCATTTGCACAGAATTAACCTAAGCACATACAATGGCCGCAAGTATCAGAACATTTAAAGGATTAGTTTGAAAAATCTACTCACCATCATGCTAGATGTGCATGACAAAGATTTTTAGAAGAATATTTTGGCTCTGTAGGTTCAAACAATACAAATAAATGGTGATCAGACCATTGTAACTCCAAAAATCACATAAAGGAAACAAAAGTAATCCATAAGTCTATATGAAAAGGTGTGGGTAAGAAACAGATACAAATGTAAGTCCATTTTTTTTTTTTACTCTAAATCTTCACTTACATCTGAAAGTCATATGATCTTTTCTCAGCTACACCTTTTTGGAGCGTTTTTTGAAATTAGGTTTATCCAACTGGTGTCCAGGTGATTTATAGTGGATGTATGAACATCAGGTCAACTTCATTTAGAGAATTTTATCCATGGTTTTATTTATTTACTGGAGTACAAAACAGAAGCAGCATTATGTATAATTTGGATCATTTAAAGTGTAGTCAACAAAAGGTTCTAAATAAGGGTCTCGATGTTGAGATTGCATGACCAGAAAAATACTACTAACTATATATTGGTAACTATAATCAGACACGTTCATATTCAGAATAAATTAATTACTGTTGACAAAAATACCTCCAAATGGGGTATTTCTACAATGGCAATGGTAACCAAAAACTTTTGTGTGATGCTGCATGATCTATTGTCTGGCTAAACAAAATAAACAGAAGTACTTAGTGAAAATTTATTTATTTGTTCTCCATTTTACCCCCAAAATTTCCACCAGTAGGCCATTATGGCACTCCAGTATTTCACAACCAAACAACTACTATAGGATTTATTGTTTACAAACTCAGCAAATTCACACTATCAAATTAAATGCAGTTGAACATTGGCAAGCTCAGAGGTTAGTCTTCACATATAATTACTATTACTAGCATGAGCAAGTTTATCAATAAGTAAAATGTTAATTTAACAGTAACAGTACATGGAAAAAGGCATGAATTCATAGGCCAAAGTGCATAATTAAATGCCAGTTTCTGACAGGAAACCTGTACACAAAACACTGCAGCAGTACAATTAATCGAAAAATTCTTGAGATTACAATTACAGCTGCTGCAATTAACTAATTGTGAAAGGTGTCATTTACAGCATTCCATTTAGATCTACTCCTGTTGAAAAAAAATATATTTACATTTTTTTTCCGGTGGTTGAGCATTGTAACCAATCGCAGACATGTTCATTAAGTACATGAGCCTATCACTAATTGTGCAACAAAACTAGAATTCTCCCATTAAGATATAACAGCAATACTTAAGGAATAAAGTTCTGAGCTCGTTTTTGGATGCGTTGCTTACATAAAAAAATATGGATCGAAATTTGCCACATAAAAAAGGAATTTAATGTGAATTCTATGAACCAAAATTAATAATTGTGATAACATCAAGGGAAATAAATCAACAATTATGTTAATAATCAACAATTAACATAATCGTGCAGCCCTAAAAAACACCCATTTATATTGTGTTGAATTAAAAAAATATATATTTGGCAAAATAGTCAACTTAAAAAAAAAAAAAAAGAAAAAAAAAGGACAATCAAAAACATAAAATACATTTTACTTTACAGTTTTTGACCACTGATTAACATTTTTAATGTACATAATGTACATACAAAACATCCACATATTCCATATAGTATTAAGACTTATTATTGAACTGAGGCAGGTTTAATATTTGTGCAGAGGTCACAATATGCTCTCCAATATCTGCTTGTTGAAATGGTATTATTTTCTGAAAAACATGAAACATTTAAGGCTCAGATGCTTTTATTTGAACACTACTACAAATGTACCAATAGGTCATTTCTCAAAATCACATTAGTTATTTGTTTTTATATGATGCTATGCCATAGATTACCCCTTTAAGACTGTAGATAAATACAGAAAAGTCAGTATTTTGTGTTTGTCCTGGAATGCGGATGTTCATTACATGGGTTGGATAAAGGCCTGTAAACGTTAAACTTGTTTATACTGAACTCAGTCTGGATCAATTACATTCTGGCTTTGTGTGCGCTCCACTCTCGTCCTGTGATTAGTTGTAGATGCCCTTAATACGCTTGTTCTCAGGGTCAAAGGGAGATTTCAAGTGAGCTTTAGCCTTGTATGTGACGCCCATCCTCTCCAGGGTGAATTCTCCACTGCGAACAAAATCAGGGTTCACCTGCAGGGGATTTGAACACACAAACATCTTCAAATTAAGTATTTTAGGCTCACATTTCACAAGTAAAATGGTTTAAGGTGCAATGTGTAATTTCCTCACCACTAGTGTCACTAAAGAGAATTGTTTAAGTAATAACTGTTTATTATTTCTCATAGGAGTTTTAATTGAAGAACATGTAAAACTTGGATTAATCTCTTGCAGCAAAGTTTGTGTACCTTACAGCCCGTGAGCTCTCGGTCTAAACTCAGCTCAACTATAAAATGCCTAGTATAGACATTACTATTTTTTGCTTTCAATGTCCAGCTTATAAGCTACTTAAGTCAGTCCATTCACATCTTGGTGTGAAACCATGCAATTCAAATGAGATCTGCCTCTCTTCACCTCTCTCTCTTTCCATCTTTGTCCCTCTCACTTTCTCTGTCAGGAGTTGCATCTTTTTAATTAAATCTGAACAAGCTTCAAGCAATACCCTGTGGTGTAAAGATAAAGTCACTGGAAAACTAGCATGACCTCTTTAAGTGGGACATTGTAGCCTTAATGGATACGTTCATAGATAACCAGTGAATTTGTGAAAAGAATTAAGCAATAAGGAGCAGGCTGTGGCTAGAGTAACTCTAACAGTAACTAGCGACCAATGACTCTCCTACGTATGGATTACAAGATAGTATTTGCTAAGTGTCTTAAAGCTCAATAAACTGCACTCCTGCTTTCAGGTATTTAATGTCCTTTTTACTGTATAAATGTCAGAAACACATAAATCAGGCTTCAAAGTGTGTGTATAACAATTATAACTTGATTTGAAAATGTAAACACACACAACTATCTTCCATACATAAATATACTTTAACTGGTTTTGCTGTTGTAGAAGCAAACAAGTAAATTGAATAAGATGCACTTTTCTATTAATATACCAGTTACAATCAAAAATTTGCAGATAATGAGTTTTAAATATACAATCTGCTCAATTAACTGCAATTACGTTGCAAAGGGGAATGAGTTTCCTTTTGTCAACACAAATCACTTTAATTCAATCATTGTGCAATAAATTGTTTTAATGAACAATGTTGTAAGGCAGCTTTGGTTAACCCATAATTTCAAGAATATGAAATTACAGTGTTGGTTACTGACAAATTAAAATTGTCGAATATAGATGGCTTCTTGGCGAGAGAGCTTGCAGTCACACGTGATGTATTTTCACAGTGCTTGGAAGCCCAAGTATAATTCAATTTTCATTCAAAATCAAATGGCTATCACAACCTATTTTACTTCCATAATATGATATATTTCTGAGCGAAACATGAAATTCAGTGAGAAAAATAAATAAATAAATAATGTTGGCCGGGACTTGAATTTTATGCATCTGCAATTGATTGGATTGAAGTGGTTGAAAGTGGTCTCTATAAGATCTAAAGGGATCAGGGATTTGTGATTTTATTCAAAAAGCAAGTAATTTCAGAGCTTGACCAAGTTTTTATATTCTTTATTAAAGATTGCATAAACATTTTGTTTTTGGAAGTTATGTTTTGAATGTAACAAATGATGCATACAGTTTTAGAAATCAAAAATCTAAACTTTTAGAAAGAAACTAGAAACTATGAAAGGTTTTATGCACCAAGTCTCTCTTCCATGACTAATGCTTTTCTAACATTCTTATTTCCAGCATTATTACTACATTCAATGTTGTGTCTGTTATCCCCTGTCCCCATCTCTCTAGTGTGAGTGTGTGTTTGTATGTGTGTGTGTGTGTGTGTGTGTGTGTGTGTGTATGTAATGCATTGAGCAGAGACAGTCGAGGTCTGATCAGATCAGCGCTTGCCTCTGTTACACAGTACTGCTGTCCGCAGTGTGGAATGGAGATGTCTCGGTTCTACCTCCCCCATCTGTCCCTCCTCATCTAGTCCTCTGTCAGTTAGCATTAAGTACACATTCCCCTGTATCTCGTCAAAGTCGCAGAGCAGGGACCGCAGAGCAGGGACATCAGAGTCAAGCAATATAACGCACACACATTCACACTATAAAGCTGGACAAGCAAGTTTCTCCTTCGCAAACAACCACTGACTTGTATCAGACGCTCAACCCTAGAGCTGGGTTGTATAACGGTATGTACTGTGTGATGATCAAATTGTGTCAAATGGTGGAAAGTTTGCTATACCGTTTACAGCATGGTAGATGATGTGGCTATATTTAAGAGGTTATCAGTGGGCAGGACTGCTTTACATTATTCATAAGTGACAAAGGAATATAAATTAAATGTTAAAATACAGAATGGAACATATCTCAAACAAGACGAGGAAGAAATTGGAAGGAGATGTTAAAACATGAATGGATTTTGTTTGGGTTTGCAAGAAATATTGCAACTTACAACACTAATATAGAATTCAAATGATGTGCACATATCTTGATTGTGCATATATTTATTATTTTACAGCAGCTTTGAATGTGGCTCATATAATAAGAAGTTTTACTGTTTTTAGTCATTTAAATTTTTTTTTACTATGTTATGTTACAAAATATTAAACTGTTTTTGCACTGTTGCTAGAATTATCATTGATTTTTTTTTTATGAGTGATTGTATCTTCTGATTTGTGCTCATCTAGTTCCAAGCAAAAAGTCAGATGGAGTACCTTATATTTGTAACTGTATTGTATAAAGGGGGTGCACAAATAGAATATGATTTTGTATTGTTTATCCTATAAAACAAAATCTATGACTTAAAATGAAAAATTAGTTTTGTAAAAATATAAATTTTGTAATATAATCCTTTCACTGCGCGTTGAGGGTAACAGTTTGGTTTTACCCTTTCCATTTAATGGGTGTTCAAACATGAGATCCACACAACCCATTCGTCAGTGATAACGTCTCTTTTAATATCCTTTCTGAAAATTCAAATATTGTAAAATGCCTTTCAGACGGATGCAACACTCTTGAAATAGCTAAACAATTGAGACGTGCCCACCGGACAAAAAAAACGCATGGAGAAGAAAAGGTGCAAATTAGCTCAAACAACTTGAAGAGTTAAACGTGAAGCTACCAGGAACCCATTATCCTCCAATGCAACCATATTCCAGAACTGTAACCTGCTTGGAGTGTCCAGAACTACAAGGTGTCAAGAGACATGGCCACGGTCAAGAAGGCTGAAACACGACACCCACTGAATTTATTCACAAGTTGAAGCATAAAGATTGGGGAAAGAAATACATAAAGACAATTTTTTCAAAGGTTTTATGGACAGATGAAATGAGAGTGACTCTTGTTGGACCAGATGGATGGGCCCATGGCTGGATCACTAATGGACACAAGGCACCACTCTGAGTCAGGTGCCAACAAGGTGGAGGAGGGGTCATCATTAAGGATGAGGTATAGTTGGATCTTTTCGAGTTGAAGATGGACTGAAACTCGACTCTCAAACCTACTGCCAGTTTCTGGAAAGTACTTTCTTCAAGCAGTGGTCCAGGAAGAAGTCCTCCGCATTCAAGAAGGCCATGATCTTTATGCAGGACAATGCTCCATCACATGCATCCAAGTATTCCACTGCTTGGCTAGCCAGCAAGGGCCTCAAAGATGCCCAAATAATGACTTGGCACCCTCCCCACCTGACTTAAATCCTACAGAGAACTTGTGGGCCCCTTCTCAAACATGAGATTTACAGTGAGGGAAGACAATACACCTCTTTGAACAGCATTTGGGAGGCAGTGGTTTCTACTTCAGCGAAAGTTGATCTTGATCAGATCAAAAAACTCACAGACTCCATGGATAGGAGGCTCATGGCAGTTATAGAATAGAAGGGTGGCTATATTGGTCACTTAATATTTTTGAAAGGCCAAAAATGTTTTTTAATTGTCATTTTGTGTTACTTATTTGTTGCACCTACTCTAAAAATTTAGAATAATCAATTGAGTTGGGAGAAATTATTTTTGCAATTTAGTTGCCTATTACCCTGAGAAAGACAAAACTCAATTTTTCTTTGTTAAACATTCAGGTTTGAGGTTCAATAACATTTTGGATTGAATGAGAACATAGTGTTTGTTCAACAATATGGATTGGATGTATTGGTTTGAACTGACTGTACAACCCCACTGTACAATTGAGGTGAGAAGAATGACATCTAAGAATGCTATTCTGGTGTGCGGGTTAGCGCTGTTTTGGCAGCACGAGGGGGACCTACAAAGACAGGCCCCATTTGCAGCAGCCATCACTCCAACACCTTATCCTTGAGTAATCATGATAAATTGCTAATTTGGTACAAGAAAATCACTTGTCATTATATCAATGTGGCAGCGGGGGCGTGGTCAAGCGCCCGTCCGAAGGGAGAAAGCGGTAAGGACGCTTGCACCTGAGCTAAATTATGTCTAACACCTGTCTCTAATTTTAGTGAGTATGGGGAGAGCGGCATAAAGAGAGCACCAGTGCCTCCAGTGAAGAAAGAAAAAACGTACGCCAGTCCAGTGTTGGCAACCCATGATAACTTTAAGTTTGTTATTCGCTGTCATTATTTTGGAAAGATTAAAAGCCTTACCTTTTGAGTTTCACCCTGTTTCCGCGTCCCTTCCCTGAAGCTGGTTTTTACCACACTGGTGCCGAAACCCGGGAACAGAATTAAAAGAAAATATATCCGCCCATGGAGAAGGGTCACCCCGTAGAGTCCTCCCAACTGGCCGAAGTTCTCCAGTCCCTCGCTACGTTACATCAGAGCCACCAGCAGTCTCTGCTTGAGCTCAGGCAGGACCAAGATCGGCGATTTTTTGAAATCATGCGGGCTCAAGCGGAGGATCGACTTGCCATCCGGAGCCTACTCAGCCAGGAGGCCGCACCAGCCACAGCCGCAACCCCGGACACTCACGCCATGCCGCCCCCGATCACGTTACAGAAGATGGGGGCGAGCGATGATGCAGAAGCCTACCTCGATCTCTTTGAGCGGTCTGCTGAGATATGGGGTTGGCCGCAGACTCAGTGGGCAGCTCGCCTAATTCCACTTTTGTCCGGGGAAGCCCAACTTGCGGCTCAGCAACTGCCGGCATCAAGCCTCCTGGTTTATCGGGATCTCAGAAAAGCCATCTTGCAACGGGTTGGTCGGAGCCCTGAGGAAAGCCGACAACAGTTCCGCGCTATGAAGCTGGAGAAGACCGACCGCCCGTTCGCCTTTGCCCAGCGGCTCCGTGATGCCTGTCGAAGGTGGCTGTTAGTGGGGGACCGCGACGTCGAGGGACTTCTCGATCAGGTGGTGCTGGAGCAGTTCATTCATCGCTTGCCAGCGAAAACGGCGGAGTGGGTCCAGTGCCACCGCCCGGCGTCGCTGGAGGAAGCCGTCCAGTTAGCGGAGGACCACATGGCAGCGACCCCGAGGGCGGATGAGCTCTCTCTCTCTCTCTCTCTTCCCCCTCCCCCTGTGTTTTCTTCCGCTCTTCCCCTTTCCCCTCAACCCTCTCCCTCTGTCCTCTCTCCAGGTCCCGTTCCTGCCCCCCGCAGGCGAGGAGCCTGGCTGAGACCAACATCGCGTCCGTCAGTCTCGTCCCGGCCCTTCACCACAACCTATAGCCGCTCTCCCCCTCAGGTGGGAGCGTCCGCCGAGGCAGGTGCGGGTGTCGCGCCTGGGCCGGCCTGCTGGAGATGCGGTGACCCGAGCCACTTCCGGGATCAATGTCCGATGATGGAGGTGGGGACGGTGGTTCGGGTCTCCGATCCCCCGCATGTCGCCCCCGATCGGGCTGGAGCGTACCGGATTCCGGTAAGAATCCAGGGGGGTACACACCAAGCTTTGCTGGATACCGGTTGTAATCAGACCACCATCCATCAACGCTTGGTTCTACCCGGGGCTTTGAGCACGGCTAAGCGGGTAAGGGTGAGGTGTGTGCATGGGGACATTCACAACTATCCGATGGTGACTGTGTTAATTAAATTAGGAGGGAGAAAACAGAGTAGAGGCAGCGGTTAGTTCCCACCTCACCCATCCTCTGATTTTGGGAACCGATTGGCCTGCATTTAGGGAATTATTGGGGAGTATTTGTAAGGATGGGTCCTGCACTAAAATAGGGAGATGTGCGATGTGCGATTCCTTGGCAGGGGAGGCGGAGCCGGGGCCATCCTCGACCGTTACGGATCGGGATGACGAGGGAAGGGGCGGACCTTCCACCCCTCCTCTCCGCAGGGAATCCCCTAACGCGGATTTTCCTTTGGAACAGTCACGGGATGAATCCCTTAAGCACGCCTTCGACCAGGTGAAGACGGTTGATGGACAGCGTCTTCAACCGGACATCGCCCTCGCCTATCCCTATTTCGCAATTATAAATGATCGGTTATATAGAGTGACGCAGGACACTCACTCAAAGGAGAATGTTACTCAGTTATTGATTCCACGGAGCCGCCGGGAAATGCTATTCCAAGCGGCTCATTATAATCCCATGGCAGGTCACCTAGGAGAAAGAAAAACACTTCTCCGTCTAATAGCCCGTTTTTACTGGCCGGGTATTAGCGGTGACGTCCGCAGGTGGTGTGCGGCCTGCCGCGAATGCCAGCTGGTAAATCCACCGGCCACCCCAAAAGCGCCATTGCGCCCTCTTCCGCTAATCGAGGTACCCTTTGAAAGAATTGGAATGGACCTCGTCGGGCCATTAGAGCGGACAGCACGGGGACATCGCTTTGTGTTAGTCCTAGTGGATTACGCAACACGATATCCGGAAGCAGTGCCTCTAAACAACATCTCAGCACGTAGTGTTGCTGGGGCACTCTTCAAAATAATCTCCCGGGTGGGGGTTCCAAAAGAAATCCTCACCGATCAAGGCACAACATTTATGTCACGTACACTTCGCGAACTTTACGATCTGTTGGGCGTTAAATCGATTCGCACTAGCGTATATCATCCACAGACTGATGGCCTAGTGGAACGTTTTAACAAAACCCTCAAGAACATGATTCGTAAGTTCGTACACGAGGATGCTAAAAATTGGGACAGATGGCTCGATCCCCTGTTGTTTGCAGTGCGAGAGGTCCCGCAAGCCTCAACCGGCTTCTCTCCGTTTGAGCTACTGTATGGTCGACGCCCACGCAGTGTCTTAGATATCATACGTGAAGACTGGGAGGAGGGGCCTTCGAATAGTAAGAATGAAATTCAGTACGTTCTTGATCTCAGAGCAAAACTCCACACATTGGGGAAACTAGCACAGGAGAATTTGCTCAGAGCTCAAGAACGCCAACGCCGACTGTACGACAGGGGAACGCGGCTGAGGGAATTTGCACCGGGAGATAAAGTTCTTGTATTGCTTCCTACATCGAGCTCCAAATTACTCGCAAAGTGGCAAAGGCCCTTCGAGGTCACACGACGAGTGGGGGATCTCGATTATGAGGTTAAGCGAACCGATAGGGGGGGCGCGCGTCAAATATACCACCTCAATCTCCTTAAATTGTGGAGGGAGGCGGTCCCTGTGTCGCTGGCTACGGTAATTCCAGAGAGGGCGGAGCTCGGACCGGAGGTTAGTCCAAAACCCGATCATAATGCCCCGGTCACTTGTGGAGAGCACCTCTCCCCGTGCCAGCGATCAGAGGTTGCCCAGTTGCAAAGGGAGTTTGCAGACGTGTTTTCTCCTCTACCAGGTCGTACGAACCTCATCGAGCACCACATCGAGACCGAGCCGGGGGTGGTGGTTCGTAGCCGCCCTTACCGCCTCCCCGAGCACAAGAAAAAAGTTGTTCGGGACGAATTGAATGCGATGCTCGATATGGGCGTAATAGAAGAGTCCCACAGCGACTGGTCCAGCCCGGTCGTTCTTGTCCCCAAGAGTGACGGGTCGGTGCGGTTCTGTGTCGACTATCGAAAAGTCAATGCGGTGTCTAAATTTGACGCGTACCCAATGCCCCGGGTTGATGAACTGCTCGATCGGTTAGGTACGGCTCACTTTTATTCGACCCTGGACTTAACAAAGGGTTATTGGCAGATCCCCTTGACACCAATTTCCCGTGAAAAAACAGCCTTCACAACGCCGTTCGGATTACACCAATTTGTGACACTTCCGTTCGGTTTGTTCGGAGCCCCAGCCACGTTCCAGCGTCTGATGGACCGTATCCTCCGGCCACACTCCGCTTACGCCGCTGCATATTTAGATGACATCATAATCTATAGTAATGACTGGCAGCGGCATATACAACACCTGAGGGCGGTCTTGAAGTCGCTGCGGCGGGCGGGACTCACAGCAAACCCCAAAAAGTGCGCGATTGGGCGTGTGGAGGTACGGTATCTGGGGTTCCACTTGGGTCATGGCCAGGTGCGCCCCCAAATTGATAAGACTGCGGCGATTGCGACTTGCCCTAGACCTAAGACCAAAAAGGGGGTGAGGCAGTTCCTGGGGCTGGCTGGCTATTATAGAAGATTTGTGCCTAATTATTCGGACGTCACCAGCCCGCTGACTGACCTCACTAAAAAGGGGGCTCCAGATCCGGTCCAATGGTCGGAGCAGTGCCAACAGGCGTTTACACGAGTTAAAGCCGCACTCTGTGGAGGGCCGCTCTTATATTCACCTAACTTCTCTCTCCCTTTCCTATTACAGACGGACGCTTCAGACAGAGGGCTGGGGGCTGTACTCTCGCAGGTGGTGGAGGGGGAGGAGCGCCCGGTGCTGTATATCAGTCGGAAGCTCTCCTTAAGGGAAACGAAGTACAGCACCGTCGAGAAGGAGTGTCTAGCCATCAAGTGGGCGGTCCTCACACTCCGCTACTACCTGCTGGGGCGGGCCTTCACTCTCTGCTCGGATCACGCCCCACTGCAGTGGCTCCACCGCATGAAGGATACTAACGCCCGGATCACCCGTTGGTATCTGGCTCTCCAGCCTTTTAAGTTCGAGGTGGTCCACAGACCGGGGGTGCAGATGGCTGTCGCCGACTTCCTCTCCAGAAATGGGGGGGGAGTGGTAGACAGGCCGGATGACGCCCCGGCCTGAGTCGGGCGGTGGGGGTATGTGGCAGCGGGGGCGTGGTCAAGCGCCCGTCCGAAGGGAGAAAGCGGTAAGGACGCTTGCACCTGAGCTAAATTATGTCTAACACCTGTCTCTAATTTTAGTGAGTATGGGGAGAGCGGCATAAAGAGAGCACCAGTGCCTCCAGTGAAGAAAGAAAAAACGTACGCCAGTCCAGTGTTGGCAACCCATGATAACTTTAAGTTTGTTATTCGCTGTCATTATTTTGGAAAGATTAAAAGCCTTACCTTTTGAGTTTCACCCTGTTTCCGCGTCCCTTCCCTGAAGCTGGTTTTTACCACAATCAAACACAGTTTTTTTTTTTTTTTTTTAGTTGTCTCAGTATGCAATAGACTGGCATGTCTTAGTCAATGTTAGTTCAAAAATTGCAAAACAGAAACTCGTCAGTGAATCATTGTTTTAAGGAATGAAGGCTATACAATGCTTGAAATTGCCAAAAAATTAATACAATGGTGTACACTACAGTCTTCAACTGTCTCTAACAAGGACAGAAAGAGATGTGGAAGTCCAGACGTACAACTAAACAAGAGGATAAGTACATCAGAGTCTCTAGTTTGAGAAATCGAGGACTCACATGTCCTCAGCTGACAGCTTCATTGAATTCTACCCGCTCAACACCAGTTTCATGTAAACAGAAGACTCAGGGGTGCAGGCCTTATGGGAATAAATGCAAAGAAACAGAAACTTTTGAAACAGAAAAACAAAAAGAAAATGTTAGAGTGGGCAAAGAAACAGACATTGGACAACAGATAATTGGAAAAGAGTGTTATGGATCTTAACCCCATTGAGCTTTTGTGGGATCAGCTAGAAAGTGTTGTGGAAAGTGCTCGACAAGACATTGTTACATCTATGGCAAGTGCTACAGGAATCGTGGGGTGAAATGTCACCTGAGTATCTGGACAAAATGACAGCTAGAATGCAATGGATCTGCAAAAGCTATCATTGCTGCACATGGAGGATTTTTTTGAGAATTCTTTGAAGTAGTTTAAGTTTAAGTAATTTAAAGCATTGTATTCCTCAAAACAAAGATTTATTTTTTGACCTAATATTGACCTTAAGACATGCCAGTCTGTTGCATACTGTGGCAACTCAAAAACAAACGCAAAGACAATAGCCTAGTTACCATACACTTTTCGCTCTATTTTGTTAGCGACAAAGTGAAAATGCGTTAAACAAATTTTGTGAAATTTACCGTCTTCTCCCTGTTTCCATTCAAATGGCCTTTTTTCCGATAAAAAATGTGTGCGTGATGACGTCATGCCTAAAAAAACACCGTTGCATAGGTTTTGGTTTATAGCAAACATTGGATCATTGGATAAACGTAGTTATAGTTAAGCTTCATTTAACAAAAAATAGCTTCCAGCAGTGTTTGATATACGACAAATGATTTTCTAGTACCAAATTAGCAATTTAGCATGATTACAAGGAAAAGGTGTTTGAGTGATGGCTGCTGGAAATGGGGCCTGTCAAGGATTGATGATACATAATTTTTCTGACATGACGCCATACGAGGATCGGATGTGTAAACGGCGAGCTCTGCGCACTTTATTAGTTAACGCACTTTTAATTATATAAACCGGTGAGATTGGATAAACTCCATAACTGTTCTAGGAGGACAATGTGTCAAATAATTCAAAATCCTTGGGCTCTGGAGACATTAAAAGACGTTGATCAAGCTGACACCCCCCCCCCCCCCCCCCGAGTAATTTATTGCAAAACATTGGAGTGATTAAGTCATTTGATGCACTCATGTTCCAGCCAAGTGGACCATTTCACTGAACATCCACTTGACTGTTATGTGAATCTGTCAAGTCAAGTGAGTACAGTTAGTACAGTACACAGTGAAACGAGACAACGGTCCTCCAGGACCATGGTACTACTTAAAACAACATAGGACAAACACAGAACCACATGAGACTACACAGACTAAATAACATACCTATATAAAGTGCACGTGCAAACATAACATACTATGAGATAGTGTTCTATGCATATTGCAGTTATTGAGGTAGCAGTCAGGTATAAAGTGACAATAATTAAAGTGCAACTCAGGACACGTGTGTGTGTGTGTGTCAGTCCAGACTCTGAGTAATGAGGAGTCTGATGGCTTGGGGGAATAAGCTGTTACACAGTCTGGCCGTGAGGGCCTGAATGCTGTGGTACCTCTTGCAAGATGGCAGGGTGGTGACGAGTTTGTGTGAGGGGTGTGTGGGGTCATCCACAATGCTGGTTGCTTTGCGGATGCAGTGATTTTGTAAATGTCTTTGATGGAGGGAAGAGAGACCCTGATGATCTTCTCAGCTGTCCTCACTATCCTCTGCAGGGCTTTGTGGTCCGAAACGGTGCAAGTCCCAAACCAGGCAGTGATGCAGCTGCTCAAGATGCTCTCAATAGTCACATAGAATGTAGTGAGGATGGGGGGTGGGAGATGTGCTTTCCTCAGCCTTCGAAGAAAGTAGAGATGCTGCTGGATTTTCTTGGTAATAGAGCTGCGTGCTCTTCTTGTGCTGGTTTCGCCTATTGCCTGGAGTTTGTTTTATTAATTATTTTTGCATTTAATTCTGTGTCTCAAAATTTGTATAGAAACACCGGATTTGAGTAATCCAATGGCATAGTTGCACGTGAGTTCTGGTGGGCGTGCATGGACTATTTGAGATTGGAGTAATGGGCGACAGTTGGCACAGTCATGCGCGGGGTTAACACGCACATTTTTCTTTTTTCTGTTTGTTTGGTTATGGGGGATGTTCAGGGTTTGATGGATGCACTAATGTTGGAATGTAGTCTTTATAATCTTTCTGTGTCAAGTGAGATGGCACCAACCATCTGTTTTATCATTCACAATTGACCA